>OMNM01037749.1:0-24342 GCA_900302745.1 Parablennius parvicornis | reverse complement strand
GTGGGCAGACAAAAACTGAGCCAAGATGCTCCCACTGATATCACACATGCAATTCGATTAAAAAGAAGTCTTTAATTTAAAGCTTCTTCTGAGCAAAAGTAATAGGATGGATTCAATTTTCTAGGAAAACACTGAGGTGAAAGTGAAGATTACAGCCCCGTTATCTGCCACTGGAAGGCGTCTTTGTAATTCAAGACATATTAACAAAGCGTCCCTATGTTCACGCCATCCATTATCTAATCAAAGGCAGACTTGTGAAGCTTTTCCTCCCCATTTCGAGCATTAGTGCGTCGGCTTTTTTGTTGTGCTGTGCTTGTTGAGATTCTGTGATCTAAAATGTAAATTCGTTAAGCACTTTGCTGTTATCCTAGTACACACAAACTGTGCCCACCTAGTGCTGCCCTGACCCATTTCGCTGCATGCAGGACATTTGCATGAAAGGAATGAAACTCGATGCCAAAATAAACATCAATTAAAGCTGTCAAACACCACCAAAAACAGCTGCAGCTTTGAACAGCTCGACCAGCAGGCTTCAAACGCGAGCCGTCTTTAAAGGGCTGCCTCGCGCGTACCAAAGGCCAGGCTAGAATTAGCACGGCCTCTGTTAAAACAGAAATTACCTCTGCTAATGAACCCAGATGAAAGATGATTTCAGTGAGTCCTCTAAAACTAAAAGATTTTAACTGTGTCATTTTTTCCTTCTTAGTCAAGACAGGAAATTGAAACAGTTTCAGAGAGTTTATTCTTTATTATAAGACAGCATATATATTCAGAACGAGAAGAAAACAACTACTTCCATGGTAACATGCAGTGCTTAGAGATTGTTCAAGTTTACAGCCACAACAAGCCAGGAACAGTCAAGTTCTCAAGTGAACAGTCTCATCTCTATGAAGCAACTATGCTTTTCAGCATTTGTGCCCTGAATTGTTCTTTTTTTTTTTTTTTTTTTTATTTCCTTGAAGAAAAGTAAGAGGAGAGATGACTGTTGAGGGTAGAGAAATCACAGTTGCAAAGCAGATGGATATATACATATATATACATTATATACATACAGTCAATGTTGAGTTAGTTAACCACCAACTCAACATTGACTTTGTTCACTTACTGATGGACTGGGAACATGCCCAGAGAGTACTCTTCCTTTTACCCGATATGAGCTGGGAGGAGTTTCAGCTTTCTGTGACCTTATTTTGAAGAAAAAAAGAAAAAGAGAAAAGAATGTATGTGGATGTTATACATCATTGAGTGTCACTGCCACAGTATAGATGAAGACAGTAAAGCAGATCAGACGGCTCCTCAGGAGGAGATAAGCAGCTATTTGTTCCATCTTGCTAAAAGAAACACAGTAAGAGCTGCAGTGATTTGTCAATATAGCTTTTTTTAAAATCTGATTTTAATCTATCATGGCTCCTCTACTCTTGTCCATTTGCTCATACAGAGCTCCCATTGAGTAACTGCCATGGCCCATTACTGCCTCAACACAATGCTTTTTTTTTTTTTTTTTTGCCCGTGCAGGCTGCATTAGGTTTTGTTGATGATCTCCCATCTGTTCAGCACAGCTCACGCTGACAGTGTGAGAGCAAGGGTTGCACTTGACCTCTGGAAAAAGTAAGGTGAGAGGAAAGGAAATAAAAGGATTACACTCTCCTTTTAATCTCAACTAGAATGACTGCATCAACTCAAATGAGAAAAATGTAAAGTAGCAAAAGGCCCAGTGAGACTGGATTTCAACACAAAGTGTTTTTAATTTTCAAAGGTGCGTCCTTCAGAGGCTGCATTTTCACAACGCTGCATTGAAACTGTTCCAGTGTTTGGGATTACAGAGAAATAAGAATGCATCTGGTGAATCCTCAGCAACAGCAAAGCACCTCCAGTGTGACTGTATGGGTGAGATATATTGACACACACTGATACCAGCAAAAATATATGACATAATGCACTTATTTCACACATGATTACAAACATAGAAACAAACTCTCATTGAAACTAGAATGGCACTCAGAAAGCGCAGACCCCGCCAACACCTTTTATCCTGTGACCCATATATTATCCTTATATATCCATTTATTCATATAATATTGCATTATATTTATTACAATATTTATTATATTTATTATGGGTTTTTTGTGCACTCTTCTTATCATATGGTGTTTTAAAGTCTTTTAATTGTTTACGCAAACTACTCAGTATGCTGTTTTAAATTGCTCTGAGGGGATAAATAAAGTTTGAATTGAATTGAATTGAATTGAATTGAATTGAATTGAATTGAATTGAATTGAATTGAATTGAATTGAATTGTTCCAGATTATTTCATTCCCTGTCATTCCTTGGTGCAACCAAGCATCCCTCCCTTCCTTCACCAGCAGGTGGCCACCTTTTCATTGCTCTTTGCTCTTAGCACACAATTTAATCCAGATCTCAGATCCAGAATATGATCAGGATCACCCCCAAAATTGAATGGGTTCTTCCTATGGTCATTCCCTATCAGCCTACCAAGTTTAACCAAAATCCACCCATAATTTTCTGCGTAATCCTGCTGACAGACAAACAGATAAACAGACTAACAAACAAACACACTGAGGTGATTACAAAACAAAGCAATCTCCATAATGTTTATGAAAGTTTAAAAATAAACAAGGGTATACGAGAAATTCCAGTTGGCTATTGAATCCAAAATATTTTGTGAGGATATTTCACTTAGAAGTATCTGTGAAAATCCTGCCTGCATTATGTTGCTTCAGTTCATGTCACACTTTGTTGGTGTGAATATAAGAAACAAATAATGTATTCCTGGACCAAAAACAATGGCTTTACCTACATTCACGATAGCTACAAACACATTTACTTCACCAATTAATCTTACAAGCTTGAGTTTGGATTGTGGATAAAAGCTTATGGTTAACTCCATGGTCAAACCTGTTGCCTCACAGTGACAATGTCATCCGATTGAGTTGGATGTGGGGAATTTCCCTTTTTTTTTTTTGCTCTTGGTACACTAGTTTTCTGTAAATAGTCCAGACCTCGGCATTTGAAATTCATTTGTGACACATTTGCCTGCAATTGAGTGTCTGTGAATTTCAGTGTCTGTTTCTGTTGCTCTGTAGTGGTCTGGTTTCCTGTCAATGGTGGAATCTGCCTTCACTCAAACTTTGGGGTCAACTTCAGGCCTTTAAGTTTCATAAAGCGTTGGTGAAAACAGATAGAATAGAAGAAAACTAGAACAAGCACTCCGTGGAGCAGAGATCTTCCACATCGCCACATTTACTTGCAGAAAAGAGTTGGCATTGCCAGCATGATAGCCGTTAGCTCATATCAATGCTGACTTGGTAGCTCTCCTCCATACTGCCTCGCTCATCCACTCTGTATGGGAAATTTTTCTCCAGTCATTTGGGATTTATTCGGAAACAGTTAACTGTTATGTCCTTGGGTAACAAATCATCCCTGAAAAGTTGGTAGAACACATACATACATACATACATACATACATACATACATACATACATACATAGATTCAAGCCAATAAATAAATACAAGCGACAAAAACATAACCTTTTCCGCCAACGTTCTTGGTCGCCAAACTTTCATTGGCAAAGGTAATAATTGTAAACATGGCATCAGATTGCAGACTAATGACTGTTTCATTTCAATTTTTGACATTTGATGATGAAAAGTCAGGAAGTCCCAGTTTAACATGACATTTCACCCAGAGGTTGCTATGCATACCGGAGTTGTGAAAAACTGATCTGGTTCTGGGGCCACACTCAGCCAAGTTTGAGCTTTAGTGAAATAAACCAATAACAACAACGAAATGCAAAGGAGTGACAAAAAACATTTCATTCTATATTAGCAACCACACTTTTCTTGAAAAAGAGAAAAGTGCAATCTGAAATCCTGTTTGACAGTGTTCTTCGAAGACGAGTGTTGGTGGTGGTCTGTCACAATTTGCATTTTATGCTTATGTTCTCTTTTGCTAACAGTATGGCAGCGAGGTTTAATTTCTACCATCTCTTCCAGCGGATGTTTAAATCTGGATCTCAGCTTATAACAAAAATGGATATTTCCCCCTCTACATTTAAATAGAAAAAGATTGAAGCAGCCAATCACAATCAGAATTGGATGCAACCGGAGACAGAGTTTATCCAGATCTCCACTGTGGCCGGAGTTTTCAGGAATCATCGTGGTGAGTCGTAGCTGCGTTTACGTGGCCCAAACGCATTTTTTTCAAATCTGTCTCTTTGTCTCTGTGAAAGAACCCTATGGTGGCGAACATGACTGCCACACTGCTCACTTCAGACATTTTTTGAAACAGGTAATGTTTGTGTCACATTTCATTTGACAATTATTTCGCTAACCTGGGTTCAAATTACAAGAGAGACACTTCTTTACTACCATCAACCTCCCTCTGGTGTACAGGTTTTGATGGCATTATGTCGGAGACATCATCACCAGGGGAGATAAGTTTACAAAATGCGAGTAATCACCATTAAATCTTTTTTTTTTTCCACTTTCCACATTCTTTCTTTATAAAACATTTTTTTGTTCCTCGGCCATCACAATGATCTTTGATATGACAGTTGACATTTACAGCCCCCACTTTTCATCTAGCTACTGTTCCGAGTCCAACCGAACTGATTGCTGAAAGGTAAACATTTCGGCCGAGTCTGCTCCCCATGATGGTTAAACACATTCATACTAAGATTAGTGGGTTTAAAAAAGACCTCACAGAACGTGTGACCTCCTTCAACCAACTGCTTCCAAAGTTATTGTCTTCTTTGTCATTTTCACACATTGACAGATTAACCTGCCGACTGGATTTGGCCCCCTGATGTGTTGACTCTGACTTACACATCCTCTCCAAAATACCGAAGTTTACCTCATGGCCACACTAAAGGAAGTCCATTGTGCTTTATGAATGTTTTAATAAAACTGAATGTCAGTTTCTCAGAGTTTAGTTGAGATATTTCAGTCTGGAACAGAGTGGTGAAACCTTCCAAATAACCAAGAGCTGCCATGGAACTAGCATAGTCTAAAATAAATAAATAAATAAATAAAACATAAAGTACATAAAAATTCCTTTTCAAGCATTGAGTGAAATAATTTTACCCATCTGGCCTGTTTCTAATTATGTTTATCAGAATTTTGTTTCCATAAGAGAGTAGACTGTGTTCCCTCTGCCATCGTTTTTCTCTAATATATACAATAACACATTTCTGGCTCTAAAAAGTGTACACCATCATATGCTGGAGGTGGTATTAAACACATTCGTATTCTTAAAGACCCAAAGAGATGTAGGTTTCTTTGTTGTATTTCATATGAAAAGCGAAGCGAAAAAGGCCCCCAGACATTTCTCCAAACACTGAAAAGGTAAACACATTTTTTGCCTTGCTACAAGCGCAGTGAAGCAGCAGCCAAATTACCAAATTAACACGGAGGCAGTGGAACATCGGCGGAGGAGAAATAAAAGCTTCGCTCCCCTTTGATCTGACGTCTTCGGGAGGAATCTTCTTGGCGAAATGTTAATCTACCCTCTACATTGCAGATTACCTCCGCCCCCCTTCGAAATGTGACTGTTCTCAGATGGTCAAGGTAATTTTGACCCACTTAGGCTGCTTTGATCCAAAACCTCTTTTAACAGATCCTCTGCGCACAAGTTCAAACTGATTTTGTCACTGCCGACCACAGCCCCCTTCGCTGAGATTCCGCGTCGGAGCTAAAGCTCTTCGAAGCTGCCAGAGTTGCTGACAGCCAGCAGAGTTGAAAGCGCTTTCTAATGCTGACGTTCAGTGCGAGTGACTTGCTGCTAATGGGTTGCACTCCCATTTTTTGGGAGGGTTTGGAGTATGTGCATCAGGAGGGGGGCGGTGGTCTGTCTGATACTTACGGACGGCAGCGGTCCTTTATTTCTCTTCAAGAAATTCACAAAGTCTGCAAATTACCTTGTTTGCTCTTGTATTCTTCAGTTTGTTGCTGAGACAGAATGACAGTCTGCTTTATGTGGCTCTGCTTTTTATGTCTCTTTTACTCTGATTCCAGCTGCTCTGCTCTGAGGCACTAAATCGGCTCGGATTCGAGACGGTACCCCACAGCAGCTGAGAGGTGACAGCGGCAAAGCACTGTCGCGACGGCGTCACAAAGAAGCAGCAACGTGATTAAAGAATCAGATAACGAGACAGAAACACAAGAGTGTTGAGAGACATGTTCATGGACTCCTCAGAAGTGATCTCAAAGCCTCTTTACTTGGAGACCTGTTCCCTGTCAGCGCTGCTCCCTTCTACAACTTTTTCCAGGGAAGTGTGAGCAGCTCTCTGTCTGAGTTTACTTAACTCAAAACCAGAGGGATAAAAGCTTTTCGACTTCGGCTCCTCGCTGCATTTGACTCATGTATTTATCCTTTGTTGATGATGGATTGGTCACTTTTTCCCCACTTAGCTGATATCACTATAGTGGCTGCTTGGGCTTATGAAGCCATTGTACTTGAGGTGGAAGCGTCTGGCAGGAAACTGCTGCATTGGCATGAGACCTCATACACATTCATTCCTCACACAGCAGCTTCCCACCGCAGCAGCCGTTCAGCTGACGTAAAATATGCAATGGTTGCAACAGTTTTGCATCACTGTCTTTGTCTAAATCAACACATCAAGTCTTCAAAAATGATTTGGAAAGGCCGGTGTGATCGATACCGCACGATCAAACTGTCTGTCTGGCAGCAGGTAACACAACAGGCAGCCACAGAAAAGCACACTCCAGGTAGAGTTTAAAAGCAGTTTGAGTTTGTCAAGATCAGGTCAGCAAACAAGCCAACAAAAAGGAGGGGCAGGGAAAACAGCAGAAAACACTGACGGGTCCACGTTTATAACATATAGTCAGTGCCTGCAGGGTTTCTCTGCACGCTGACAAGTTATTTATGTTTCTTGGCCTCCGAGCTGGACCAGCAGCTGTCAATATTCTGTTCTAACAAACAACAAACCAATGCATTTTTCTTCCATGTGTTTGTCAGTGGGGAGAATCCGTGCAGGTCGGCAAACCAGAGAAACCAAGAGGCGAAGGGGCTAAAGACGTTAAGATTAGAGAAGAGAAGAGAAGAGAAGAGAAGAGAAGAGAAGAGAAGAGAAGAGAAGAGAAGAGAAGAGAAGAGAAGAGAAGAGAAGAGAAGAGAAGAGAAGAGAAGAGAAGAGAAGAGAAGAGAAGAGAAGAGAAGAGAAGAGAAGGGAAGAGGAGAGAAATACTTTATTAGTCCTTGGGGAAAATTCTTAACCACATTGATCAAAACCAAGTATAATTTACAGTACAGTATTTTCCAGGCTACAAGTCATACCAAAGTATAAGTTGCGTCTGTCAAAAGATGCATCATGAAAAGGCTGTCCAGCTGTAATTGCACCATCAATCATCCTCGGCCTACAGCTGCCATTTAGGAACTATCTGTGAACCTGTTCCTTAAATCTGGCTGCTCTCCTTTAGTCCACAATTTGTTTTTTTTTTATTTTCTTCATCACAATATTTCTACTTTTCCACCAGTCTTTTTTCTCACTCACTCGGAACGTTTTCTTTTCCTCTGATCCTATTTTATGATGTATATAGATTTTTATTTATTTTTATTTTTAGTCATATTTTTAATTGAAATTCTACTGTTTTAGTTTCTCTTCTTGGTGACATTTTACCTGCACTGTACCACATGAACTAAGGTAGTCACTGAAGTTTTTTTCTGAGAGTGTAGCGGCATGCTGTTGTCATACCGTACCATCGAGTGGTCCCTGGTGGTATGTACCAATGTATTTCTACATAGAAGTCATTTCTTGTAAGTCGCATGACAAGACAAACAGATAAAAAGAAAGAGCAGCTTACAGTCCCTGATGGTAAACACAATAAAATATCAATACATTTTACCATAATGAATAATCAGATAGAAAAAAAAACAAGATATACCAGTCAAAGTTTGACAGTGAATAAACAATTACAATATGTATGCAGATAAGGGCTTGACAGTATTTTAACAAAGCTGAATAGTTTGATGGTTACTGGAAAGTAGGATCCATTGTGACAATTTGCAGTGAATCTCTTTGAAATGAGTCTGTCGCTGAAGGTGCACAAGCTGTTGATCTACATCTTGGAACTGGGCATTGCTCAGGACTTCAGTTTGCCCTATTTCCTACCCTCTGAAACCACCTTTACAAAGTTCATCTGCAGTCAATATGATGACCATTACTAGATTATGATGACCGTTACACCATTATTATGTAAAATCACGAAGGATTTTACATTTCTATTGACAACAACCATTCAGATAAAAGAGGCTGGTTTGTAGGAGGGAGTACATTTTACATTCCTGGTGGAAAACTGTGCAAATAAAAAGATAAATTGTCAGTTATGTAGTCTCTTTCAAGTTTATTGAGAAATCTCTTTTGTTTAAACTGATGCCAATATAATGCAATACAACGTCTTGCAACTATAAAGCTATTTTCACTGACAACTTAAGATAGTAGTTACACAGTTTGTGTTTGATGATCCAACAATCTCTAATACACAATACCATCAAAACATTTAGAGAATCTTAAAGAGGTCATATTACACAGCTTTTCAACACTTTCACTTGGCTTTCTTGGTCAAAAAACTTTGTATTTTTCAGTTTATTGCCCTAAATGGAGCTTTTCCTTGATTTTCAGCCTTATCAATATTCGATCATAAGAGCTGCATGCAGAATCTGTGTTAGCTGAACTGGCTCTGCCCTCACATGCACATCTTGGGAAGGAAGTACTACCTCTCGTGGTGTATGTGCCAGAGGAGAGCTGCCTAATTGTGTGAGGAGTCAAAGAAAGAGCCTACCTTGATTTCGATTGGCTAAACTCCCGATGACACTTATAGGGTTTGAGTTCTGATTCGCTCGTTGGAGCAACACAAATTTTTAAAAACTGAAACAAGCCAGGGAACGAGATAACAGACTTTCTTCACTTCTGATCTGTCATTCCCAGTTTGGGGACAATTATTATTGTTGGAAAACCATTAGAAAGAGAATTTTGCATATTATGACACTTTAAGTCTTTGTTTCAATAATCCGATGGATAAAAACCGAAGGATAATATTGTATCTTCATCTTCAGAACATGGGGCAGCATTGCATCAAAGTGTGTGAATCTGAACCAGAAGTGTTCAGGAACACTCCAGGGAAGTATGGAAACTTGTTCTGTGGATACAATAAATCAAGATTTGAGATACCTTTTGTTAAAGTGGCCGTTTCCTTCCTTCTAAATCAGAGACGGACCACCCAGGTTGTTGTCAGTGTCAGTGCACAATCTAAAAGTCAACCTCTCTGATGGCATGAACCTACAATAGAGGCTTTGTGATGGGCAGAGTTTCATATCTGGAAATGCACCACCATTGCTTTTTAAATGCTGAAGGTATCAACCATCTTTTGCAAGAAAGACCTTGCATATCCATCACAACAGCACTGCTTCATGGTAGAAGAGTCCCAGTGGCCTGTCTGTAGTCCACAATTTACACCAATAGGAATGATTTTCTAGCACAACCCAAATCAGTTAGACTCTGACACCTTTTGTCCCCCAAAGTGTCAACAATTGATCCCCAGACCTCTCAGCTGTTTACTGGCTGCAGTTACAAGAACACGGGCATCTTCAAATTTTTAACCATTATGACGTGTGTGTTTTCACCATTGAATTCAAGAAGAGCTAATATTTTTTCAGGAATTGATAAAATGTCGCACTTGTGTCTTAAATCAATCAAATTGGTCATCAGTGTCTTAAAAAAAAACACAAGAAAGTATACCAAAATAACAGTCGGTTAAATCTGAAATACTATAATGATTTGAAACTGTTGCTTAAGTGTTTAAGGAAATGCATTCAAATAAAAATAGCTAAACATACATTCATGACTTAACCACTAATTACAGAGGATTTGAGCAGTGGTGCTGTAGTTTCATGTCCAGTTTTACTTCCACCACAATATGCAAGTTACATGTAAAATGACAGTTTTTCAGAAGAGATTATCATTAAAAAAAAAACACACACACACACACTAAAGAACTTACAAACCTTACAAAAAAGAATATAAAATTGCCTCTCCAGTCTTTAAATACACTGCTGTGAAGCCTGAGAAGATTCGGGGAGAAGAGAAGTTACAGGGTAGAATGTGCAGGTTATAATTTCCTTCATCCTACAAGCGTTGAACATGAAATTTTCTTGTCAATGAGAAATTTGAGTGAAAAACTGAGTAGATAAAGTAAGATTCAAGGGGGAAAAAAAAGATTCAATATTTGGATAATTTACAATAGATACTATTGAGTAAAGAGGGGATACCCACATATGCAATATCTTAATGTAGTTAATCTGATTTTCCCATCGGAACGAGGGTTCTAATGCCGGGTCAAGACATTCTTCATCAACCGACTGGACAACACTCATCAAATATTTTTATTTTGAAAGTAGCTAATTAGTTGAATATTTTGGTTGATGTTGGACTAGATAAATAATTCCCCTTTCCAATATGTTGTTTTATAAGAGCTGTTGGGATGCTGAAGATATGCTAGTTGGAATCAGTTGGGTAGTTTGTTGCATACCGTCTGTGCTTCAGGCTATGGTCGTTAATTTGTTGTCATTACTGTCACATTATGGATGAGATGGATTAAACACAGAGAACTAATTGAAAAAAAATGAACTCATTTCATATTAGAAAACAAGATAAACTTGCAGCATGTGTTCACAGATGTGCACGAGCCTGCAGCTTTGATATTCACTCCGAGTTACTGTCCTCAGTGGCCTTGTCCACTCCAGTTGCTTCTTCTGGAAAGTCTACTTAGTAAACAGTTTCACTTCAAAGAGATTGGTTAATGAAGCCATTTATCATAATTTAAACAATCTACATAAAGTAACACACTACATATTTATTTGGTTCCACTGTTCTCAGTGAGGAAAAAAACAAAAAAAAAAAACAAGATCCCTGCAAGACAACAGCTTGAGTTTCCCCACAGCGAACCCCTGAGTGGGACCTCCACTTTTTTCCCTGGGAGTGGAATGTGTCCCAGCTCTCTGTGTGGCGAAAGAACAAGCCTTTTAACTTCCACTCAAAAATGCAAGAAATCTGCAAAGAATTTCTGTTTCTCCTCTGGGTCACATTTGCACATTTGTGCCTAATGAACAACCATTTGCCGTGTGGTTCGCAGTTCTCTGGAAAGAAGCCTTAATGGTAATTAATTGATTCCTAGCACTCTGTAGCAATTATCCAGTTCTTGGGAGGAATGAAAGAGACTGCCAACATGCTCTGCATTAATGGCATAACCTTCATTTGGACACAAAGTGAAATGTGTGATGTTGTACCACAGGGACTGGTAATTTGCAAAAGAAAAATGTGTTCAGTTGTTATTATATTCGGGGCTTTTATATTCCCATCTGTTAATATCATGACAAAAAGGAAAAGCGTCCTTTATTTCACCGAAATGACTCAGTGTTGAAACTCCACAAACAGACGACTGGAGTGTAAATAAGTGTCCATTTAACATTAGTCTTTCA
Organism: Parablennius parvicornis; assembly: GCA_900302745.1. Classification (NCBI taxonomy): domain Eukaryota; kingdom Metazoa; phylum Chordata; class Actinopteri; order Blenniiformes; family Blenniidae; genus Parablennius; species Parablennius parvicornis. Next base: position 12,827 of record OMNM01037749.1, on the reverse strand, counting down.
TTCAAAAAAAAAAGGAGAAAAAAACTTTAAAAAGCTGTTTTATGCTAATGTCAAGCTTAATTGGCATTAGAAAAATTGCTCTGGCATACTGAGGGGCTCCAAGATTAGCCAGAAGAGAAAGAACAAGATAAAGCCTTCAAAAGGCCTATTTCAGAGGAATTATAGCATCCTTTGAACATCATCCAAGTTTTAAATACATTAAAAGCCTGTTGGCATACATGTAAATTAAGCGGTACCAAAGTGTTCCAAAGAATTCATGGTGAATCAGACCAAGGGTGCGAGGATGAAATGCAGGGGAAACGTGTCCCAGAGAAAGACAGGGAGGAATCCTGCCATCTCCCACAAGCCCCTCTGTTCATCTTTTCTTCTCCATGTCCATTCTGCTGCGAGCCAAGTGGCTTAACTTAGATGAAAAGAACAACAGCGAGGAGCTCCCTTGGCAGCAGAGCTGTCACCCTGTCCAAAGTGCCAGTGGTGGTGCATTGTGCATTGCACATACAAAAGCCTGTTTAGCAGCACTAAGCACAGAGCACCAGGGATTCCTTTTATTCCACTGGCCAAACACTGGCACAGTTAGGTCGGGATAGGTCCGGGTACAGGAATGTCTGTTTCTCACTGTTCTGTGCAGGAAGCATGGTGGAAGGATGAAAGAGAGGCACCTGGGAACACTTACGGTCGATGTTGTGCAAGTTTTGGAGAAATTATCAGACCTACCTCATTGCAGTTACAGCATGTACTAAGTGGAGTTACTTCAAATGTTACCAAAAATAAAAAGTAAATAATTACTTGAGAAAGTAATTCTACTGTTATGTTTAAACTCTTATATAGCCTATCCATATAGCTGTACTATTGTTGTATTACTGTGACACATTAGCTGAATGTGGACAATTGAATGATTGATTTATTTTCCAGGTTCAGCTAATATTGCATGAGTTAGGCCTCGTTCACACTCCAGGGAAAAGCGACCCAATTCTGTGTTTTTACTTACAAGTGACCCATGTCTGACCTGTTTTGTGGCTGTCTGAAAGCACCAATTCCGATTTTTTTTCACACCAGACCCAGGCCTCGTTTATAGGTGGTATCAATTCTGATATTTTTCTACACGTGACTGCCTCGTCATCGACGGCTGACTGACGTTACTGATACGTGCCGGAGGAAGTGGCTCCGCCAAAATTTTAAAAGCTGTTGAAAGCTGTTCTGTCTTTTTATCCTCATTCGCATTCTTCTTTCTCTTGTCATGTTGTCTCGATTTTGTCGGCTCATATTTCACAACCACTTGAAAATGGATCTACATCTCTGACCAGCGTTGCCAGTGATAACAGGATCCCCCCAAATGGGGAGCCAATCTCGCTTACCTTTTAACTTTATTTATTTTGTGCATTTTTATGTTCATGCCATGTTCTTTGTTACACATGTATTAGTTTTATGGTTTTGACATGATTCCTACACAGGATGAGATTAGGGCTGGTTTTTAATGAGGTGTGTGGGTTTTATGGTGTTTGGGCTGAAAACAGTGAGTTACATCCGGCAACATGCTTAAATAGTGTGCTCGGCGTGACTTTGTGTCGTCTTCTGCCCTCTGGGACCCAAAAACAGCCTGTCCGATCACGTTCACACGGCAGGTCGTGTTTGAAATGATCACGCAAAAAAATCGGCTCCCAGCAAAGAATCTGAATTGAGCATCAAGACCTGCGGTGTGAACGTAGCCTTAATGGGAGGAAGACGCTCTGTAATATCGATGTTACCACTTCTTGAAAGAAAAAGATTTACCAACTAATGAACACAAGAAGATGGAGCAGCAAAACAGCTTGGGCGAACTACAAACTGCCTACAGGTCTCTTCAAAATATGTTTCATGACATGCTACTGCTACACAGGCATTGTGAATACAGCCTAACGTTAATATTAGTCAGAGTCATACATCTTTTTATGTTTCCGTCATGAGGACTGGGTTAATTCAGTAAGTTCGCTGGCCTGGACAGAGCAAGAGAGCAGCTCTTCAGTTCTCAAAACTCCTCTTATGGAGAACTAAAGAATGTTGACAAACAAGCATACAAATCATTAATTGTGAGTGCATTGGAAATGTCATAGTAGTAACCAGTTATCAACATGCTTTTATTTCGCAACTCTTCATTGTTATTATTTGTGCAGACAATAAATTGAATCTGAAGAGGAAAGGAAACTTTGCAGCGACATGAATTGTTACTTGGTGGGATTGAGCTGATTCTTCTCTGTCCACCTTGATGATCAACTTAGGTTCTTTTGTTTAGAGGTACTGATGTAAGTCTTCAAAGCACACTGCATGAAATGAAAAGCTTTAAGAGAAATATTCATCTAATGTGCACTTATATATTTGAGTTTTCCATATATCCCATTTAACACTTCATGGACTATACGCTTTACCACAATGTAACGATCACTATATTGTTGTCCATTACTTGAACTGTCAATGAGGTAAACTATGTGAGAAACACATTTCTTTTTGTTTGGCAGCTTTTGGGTCTCAGTTGCTCAAAATCTCTTTCAGTATTTCAATACTTTTTATGTATGGTGTTCCCCATAGCTCAGTCCTGGGCCCACTGCGAGACGTAACATGCTCAAGTTAATATGGTCCTATGTTCAACAGATTGGCTACTTGAGGACAGTAGTTTCTGTCGTTCTGATAATCTGAAGACCTGCAGTGTTTCCCACCGAGCTCATGTCCGTCTCGCCAGCATGCTAAGTGCAACAAGATAGCAAAAAATGGACAAGTAGGTGTGAGTCAATAAGAAATACATTCTCTGGGTGATTAAGGTGTGGGTGTTATTCGAACAGAGTCAACAGTTCTTTACGAACAAAATCTTTCATTGGTTTTGTAATTAATTGGTTTTCTTGAAAAAAAAAAAAAGTTTTGGGAGGTAAATAGGTTGGATTATTTTCATATTATACATTGAAATTCAAATGAGTAATCATACAAGTGTTTGAATTAATTTCCAAAATCCAGTTAAAAAAACACCAAAGACTGTATTTTCAATTTTGATTAGCTCATTGATAAGGAATTTACTCAACTTTGCATTATAGTCAAATAGGTTTAGATGTTAAGTCTTCCTCAAACAAACAAATGCAACAAAACATGTTGGATATGTATGGCAAATATAACACTCAAATGTTGGATAAAGTCACATTTTGCCATCAGACCATATTATTGTAGTGAATACAGTCCTTTAAATGTGGCTTTTTGCTGAAAACCCAAATATTATGTTGTGTTTTCTCTCTGTATTTTTGACTGGACAGAACAATAGCAGAGATTTCGCACTTCATCACTGTGGTCAAGTCATCACGTCTCCGAGAGGATTTACATCTCAAGACGAACAGTGACATGAAAGCTCCGAATCTTCAAGAGGGTGAAGCACTTCATTTAAAGTTAAGAAGATTTAGATCAAAAGGTTAGAGAGGGGGAAAAAAATACACTCAAAGGACGACCCTCAGAAAAAGGGGGAAAAAAAAAAGAAAGAAAGAAAAAAAACACCATAGCCCTCGCAGTGCTAAGCTGAACAAGTTCACAGCCATTGCAGGACACAGTCCGTTCCTTCACAGCTTCTGAGAGATGAAAGGGAAGATTGTCCGCTCGCTTTGATTCAGTCTTGGCCAAACGAAGAATGCCTGGCAAAGTTTGTGTTCTGAAACCTCAAAGTTTTTATACAGCCCTACCCCTGCTCCTCTTTCCTTCTTCTCATCCTCTCCCATTAAAGGCAAGAGAGCAGGGAGAACATGCACAATGGTAACTCTTAATTACTCAGCTTGTTTTGATGCTTTTGCTTTGCACTGAAATTCTTTTGAGTTCTCAGCAACTCTATGAATCCTCAGACCTAGTTTCTGTTGGAAGAAATGAGTTCTAAAAAGAACTATAAACACTTGCATCAAGGAAAAGTCCAGCTATTCTGCACACACAAAAGGAATAGAGAAAGAGAATACAAACTTATCAGTGACAGATGTTTCCATATCCAATCATTATGGTTGAGGGGTTATCGAGCTCCACCAAGTCAAGCTGGAGTTTGTGTGTCACGCGTCTCTTTTAAGCTCATTCCAAGTCACTGGAAATATGAATTCCAGGAAGAAAGGATGGCCTGCAGTATATCCCAAAGTGTGTCTAATGTATTAAGGAGGTTTCAGCCAAGTGAATGGACACAATGACTGCACAGTGGAAACACCAATTACATAATTTACTAAGTGTACTGTGCAAAGGGTTAACATGGAGGAAAACATGCCAGTTGTATCAATATGTTCTATCAATGTCATCCGTATAAGATGATCTTTTTTTTAATTACACTGAACAAACATGCACAAGTACAATGTATTCCGAAAGAGATCAGGTCAGTGTATAGAGCCAGATCTATGAAATGGTTATTCTTCTGTGTATATTTATTATTTTCGATAGATATTGGTATAATTATTGGAGAAACTGTTGCCAATTATGAGACTTACGCTGAAATTACATCTCAGCCATGTGGTCTCTGCAATTGGGAAAACATTCTTAAACCAGAAATCAAACAACTTGTCACAATACCCTCAGAGAATTGAATTGAAAACAGGATTATTATAGCATAAGGTGTACAGTATAAGTACAGCATAGCACCCACAATAACGCTGGGAAATTTTCCAATATGAGATTAAAAAATAAATATTTTTTTAATAGCAATATGTATTCAATATTATGCATTCTAGCATGTTATACATAATGTACCTAACTTTGCATAAAATGGCAGCACAGATATTTTTGGTAATGATGCAAGTTGTGGAAGAAAAAGAAAAGCAGAATCAGAAATTATCCTCACCAGTGTCTCTGTCATGTAACATGGACGATGAAGCGTCTCATCTTGTTTCTGAAGTTCACAAATGAGTTTCAGCTGGCCCTAAGTCTTTGATTGGTATTTTCTTTAAAAGGCAATAATAAAAATTGTGGATTTCAGTGACTTTACCAAGAACATTAAGAATCTTTGGAGAAAAAGAAAAATCACTAAACAGCAGCGCCATTCCTTTTCAATGGTCCATACAACTCCAACATTTTTATATTGTGCCACCGGTCATGTAGTCTGATAATCTCTTCACTTATCACAACACAAACCTATGAATGAGTAGGTGAACTACAAAAACGTCCTTTGTCCTAAAAGTGGACTTGGACATTCCCAAATACACTGGTCCTGTGAAATAGTGACTTCTAGTATTGTACACATTGAATTATGTTTATTTATCTTAGACACGTCAAGAGAATAAAGGCATCATTGTTGATGTGAGAACATTGCCAATTTTAGAAGATTTTTACATTCATGTGACTGTGTAATGAGAGCAAAGTACAAGATCATGCAATGATATTAGAGCTGCAGAGGATGGTGGACAGTGGATGATTGTAGTCTCTGGATTTCTCATCATTAATGTCGTTTCCTTATGTGGATCATTTGTTTTCTAATCTGATGATCAAAACCAATGGAGCCTTTGCACACACGTCGCTATAAGCCAGAAAAACCAGATAAAAATATCAGAATCGGTTTTTCTGGTAAGATCAGAAAAAGAACCTTTTATAAAAGACTAGTGACAATCAATGTATTTCATTGCTTGATTTTGAAAAAAAAATTCATGAAAATGGGGTCACAATATAAACACGTATTGAATACAATAATTGCAGAACAGAAAAACAACCCTCAATGCATATGTCCACTCCACAGGAGATTTCTGGGAAGCCAACATGTGTTTGGCTGAACACATGTTGTGGAAAGTTTGAGCTCAGCTTGGTTTGATGATGGCTCTGGAGAGAATCACACATTTCTGAAATTCCAAAAGCTTTAGATCAGCCTGACAAGAGTAACTGTTTGAAATAAATCTCTCAAATAACTTTCCATGAGAAAGCCAAAAGCATTTGATTTTCAAGTTCTCCCTCTGATGTGCAGCTCAAAGTGATTCAGCGCCAAAGACTTTCTGAATTAACTTCAGAGGAATCTCCAAGTAAACAATAATAGGAAACAATATTTAATCACATGCATTTGCTTGTATTCATGCCTGCACATCAGAGGAACTGCTCCCTCTGTAGTGGTGGCTGACGCGGACTTCAAATGCGGATCACTTTAATTGACACAGCGCTTCCTCTTCAAACTACTGTTGACAATCCGCAATTCATGAGCGTAATAATTACATAAATAACACATATGAAAGGCCCGTGTGAGCCTGCAGAGGGTCTCAAACTGCATTATCAGAGAGTACACAGCTTGCTGTGATCAGAGTCTGTCCTAACTCGGGTCGTTTGATGGAGATGTAAGGGTAAGATTACAGTACAATGATTTCTGCCAGAATGTACATCTATACATTAATTAAATAGGCAATCACTTTTACCTTGTCAGATTTGTAGCAGGCTGGTGTTATCACTCTGCCACTCCCATGGGACTTCAGCGCCACCATCAAACCACTGAGAGCCCCAGCGTTGTCTCTTTGGTGTGTGTGTGTGTGTGTGTGTGTGTGTGTGTGTGTGTGTGTGTGTTTCTGAAAAATACAAACAGGACCTCCAAAGCCGTGCAGCAGCCTCACAGAGAAGCTACATCTGATGCTCTACCGCTGTGTGTGTGATGACTTATCGACATGATGAAGATGTGAGCGTGTTTCTTAAAGCCAAACAGTTAGGTTTGTATTTTGACACTTACAATAGCACATAACTTTTCCCCTCCTTCCCAACTTTGGATCAAACTTATATTGCTCTTATAGCTCCGTTAGCAGAAAAGACGCAACCAAGAAAGGCAGCCTGGATGATGATGTCTCAGGCTACGTTTACGCATCCCAGATATAATAAAAACGGTGATATTTCTCTGCATTAGGGACTTGCAATCACACATAAATGCAGCTATGAGTCTCCACAAACAATGATTCCTCGGAACTCCGGCCACAATAGAGATTTATAAAAACTGTGTCTCCGTTTGCATCTAAAAGGGGGTAGGTGGATTTTTACGTCACAATTTGTGACGCCGAGTTTTTTCTAGGATTCCGATTGGCTATTGTGGCGTCATGCTTCTCGTTATACTGCCCCCTACAGGTTTGTCTGCTCATAGTAGTTCTGAACCAGGTGAACATGCAGGTCTGTGTCAATGAAGATTTTTTATTTGCAAATGTAGATGAGGAAATATCTGTTTTTGTAACAGATTAATAGCCAACAAATACACTGTACTTCCAATAATCTCCACAATATAGATTTAAAATCAATATTTTCCTTTTTCACGAGAATGTTTTTGCTGCTGAGCTCTAACTGTCATGTTTATGGTGAGCAGACCTCTGAGGACTGAAGGAATTACAGTGGCTTGGCCAATGTGCATGTGTCTGGGGTCGTTTAAGGGAAAACATATTTTCTTTTTCTTTTTAAAAGGACATGTTAAATAAAGAGCATCAATAATCTGGAGACAAGTCCTAAAATGGAGCGCCACAAATTCAATGTCAGATGTACACTATGTCTGGACTTTTTGGTGACTGCTTACTTCTGACTACTGACTACTTACTTCTTACAAATCGTTTAGCTTATGGCAGTGTATTTATTATCATAGTTTAACATAGTTTAACTAACATCTAATGAGTCTGGGGTTACCACTTTGATACAGCAGATAAATGCCTCGTCAAACTCGAATAATTTTTCTAGATTGCTGTAAAGTAACAGCATGTGCTTAAATGTAGTGAGGGAAACGTTCTCCATATATTTGAGGGTACAAACAGTCGGTGACCCACAGCTAACAGGCCTTTCCAATCATTCAACAAGTTACCATAGACAGGATCTTCTCTGTTGTTTCAACAGATCCAACATGTCTCCTCCGAGTCTGTGCTGTCTGTTCAGGGTGACTAAGTAACAGGCCTGCAGAGTTCGAGGAGGTTGTTGGTTCCTGCCAGCCATGTTGGTTTGTAATTTAGTGACACACATTCTGATATCTGTATCAAAGACTGAACGAAGGCAACAGAACATGCAATATTGCTTCTCTGTTATTATATTATCACAAATATTCATCAAATAGGTGTCTGTGTTTTTCCAACCTTGGATAAAACAGGACTATAGCGTTGAGAGGTATACTTTATTTACAATGCTGGTGTTGTGTCTTTTCTTTATCATATATTGATATCAGTATTTTAGCAATACTGCACATCAGTAGGACAACATTACAATACAATCCCAAACATTCAGGTTGAAATTATTTATTCATCAAATTTACAGGAGATTAACATCGTAGTTGTTAAAAGAAACTAAAAATAACAAAATGATATTACTGTCCAGGATTGCACGGTGGAACAGTGGCTTGAGCTGTCGCTTCATATCAGTGGTTTGACCATAGCAATTATGTAACTATGTTTAACAAACAATGGTCAATTCAGTTTTTCTGAACTGAGAAAGTCAGCTTATCCAAATAATACATTGTTTGCATGACCTCTATCCAAACCTTTTTTTTTATCTTTTGTTTATTTGTCTTTTGTTTGCAAAAGTATGTGAGTGAGGTTGATTAGCGACTCTGAAGTTGCCTCTCGGTGTGGATGTGAAGGTTTTGTTGGACTGGTGATATCTGCAATGTATCATGCATGAACTCAAGGTCGGCTGGGATGGAAGATGCATGGATGCATAATACTATTCACCACAACTTCCTTGTGCATTTAAAACAAGGAATTGTGCCATAAGAATTTATTTGGTTTTTAGGTTTTCTCTGCTATTGCTTCTTCATCTAATTCACACGGTCGTCCTGTTGTTGACATCTGACCTGCACATGGGTCAGATAATCACTTGTTTTTCTTGATATAGAAAATCCAAATAGCAACTAAACTTCATCTGTTGTGAGCTCGACTGTAAGTAGAGAAACATTCCCAGGCTCATCTATGGTCATGGATTATGAGTCCTGACTCATAAAAAAAAGTAGATCACGGGTAGAAATGGCTAAAATGAGTTTTCTCTGGGTAGCAGCGGGCCTCGATCTCTGTGATCCAGTGAGAAGCTCCAACAGCTGCAACTCCTCCTCATTGAAAGGAGCCAGCCGAGGTTCAACAATCTGATTAGGATGTCTCCATGCTGCCTCCTTTTAGAAGTCTGCCAGGAACTGGTAGAGGCCCTCACTTCGGCCCGGGACCCGCTGGGGAGGCTCAATCTCTCATCTCTGAGTTTGTCCGGGTGGCTTGAGGTCCCCATGGAGGAGCTGGAGGAAGTTGCAACAGGCTTTGATTTTTGCGCTTTGGTTGGCAGATGGATTTTGCCAGTCAATTTTAATGAATCGCTTAATTACCAATATTTATCTATTCTTTTTACTTTTTTAAAAGGGGCCCCATAGATTTTGGGTGAAAGGAACAAAATACAAAAGTTAAGATGTAGGGAGATTGTAGTGTAAATTGGGCAGCAGTGATGAAGGGAGGCGAGACATTTTAGGCCTGATTTACCAAGAGCTTCTATTAAGTGAAAAATTGTACATCTATGCAAAGAGATTGCACTTTAAATGTGCATGCCTTTAACAGTTTGCTAAGAATAAGACCATGAGTGACAACACATTGTGGTTTTGTATGTGCACTAGAGCATGCTTACATGCAGATGATAAAGTGAAAAACTGAGATCATCCAACACAAAACATGTGGAGCTGGATGTGGTGGAGAAGGAAGCTATCAATGGAACCATACAGCAATTAAATCAGAATTTGGCTAAAATAAAAAAACAACAACAACAAAAAACTTCAACGTCAGAGATGATTGATCACAAAGTCAAAAATTGTGGAACTCGTCAGAAAATATCTTATAAATCAGTCTACAAACAAAAGTCATGGTGAGCCAGCTGAGAAAATGACTTTCTCAAAAGCTGGTTGCAGCTGGTTTTTGTATGCTTTGTATGTATCAACATTCTCAGTATGCGAATGCAATGCCACATTTGTACCTGTTTTTATATCCGCAAGCCTTTAGTAGATCAGCCCTACAGTGAGATGAGGCAGAAGGTGCAGACTGAGGAAACAGGTCGTCAGTGAGGAAACAAAGTACTGTCCTGTGATGCAGAACATTACAGTTCAAGCTTTTTAGGTTACTAAATGTAAAATCAAAGTCTTTCATCTTTCAACTGTTCTTTCAAGGTCGGCAACGCCAAATCATCTGCATCCCATGCCCCCTCCTCGGCTATTACTCTCTCCTTCTTCACCATATCCATGAATCTTCTCTGAGGTCTTCCTCTTCACCTCCTGCCTGGCAGCTCTCTCTCCAATGTCCTTTGTCCGATATATCCAGTATCTCCCTTCAACACATGTCCGAGCAATCTCAACCTTTCCTCTCCAGCTTTATCTCTGAATTTCCTGACCCCAGCCTTGACCGAAGTTCTTAAATATAATCAGGTTATTTTGTTGATTTAATCAAATGAACGAGTGAATCGTCATGTACAAAAGGTCACTTAAAGGTTGTTGGTGGTGTTGTTTTGTAAAAACATATAAACATCTGAATACTTGACTTGGAAAAAATATTTCGAAAAAACAATTCTGAAACAATATATTCTACATAGATAATCACTTGAGTGTTTCAGTCGTGCTGGAGAATATTTCATCTCCTGGGATTGCTTCTGGTCTCTTCTATAGTCGTTGACCTTAATGATGGCCGAATCACTGAAACGTGGTGGTGAGAATGTCTATTGATCTCTTAAGAACCAAGAATTTAATAAAGGTCTTTTCATCTTTCGCTGAGATCCTTTGGCTCAAGCCTGTTGAAGCAGCCATTAATATTTCATCCCTTCAACACCAAACACCACCTTCTACACACACACACACACACACACACACAAATTATTTGCTACGTTATAATATAAATGCAGTCTTAGATTACAGCTTTGTCATAACCTCACTGCTCAGCAAAACATTTCAGAGGAGACAAACAGGAGGTAAGCACAAGAAGTTTACATCCCTGCTAATGCCCCATTACGTAATGCTTCCTAACAAACAAGCACTTGACAAATTATGTTAAGCAAATTCAGTTGTACATTCCAAGAATATATCATCAGTTCATGGAAAATTAGTGGACATCAAGTCATTTCTTACCTGATGCAATGTGTTTCGGTCATATCAAGGGTTGTACAATTTCTGGCAAGTCTTGAAGTCATCTTTCACTTATTTTGTGGTGAGGCCAAGTCTTGTCAGGTCTTTGGTTCATGAATGTGCTAAAAGTCATGTTCTAATCGAGTTCTAATCTCAGTTCAAGTCTCAGTCTGTTTATTGTTGCGTCTCCTCTATTTAGCAACTGTTCCAACACTCTATCTTGTCAAGATCCCACACATCTTGTCTTTATAAGTGATGTCTGCTGTCTCATTTGTCGCCAGTTCTTCTCATTTAGTGTTCGTATGCACTGTTTCGTCCCAGCCTTCCAGATCTTCGGTTGATGGTTGGTTGTCTGGTCAGTTGCCTCATCGTGTTTTCCCCAGACCTGTTCAACAGTCCTACAAATAATTCTCATGAGTAAAGCTGGTAACATGTCAACTATGGTTTGGTGAATGTATTTTGTACAGAAACACAGACAAAGCACATGATAAAAAAAACTCTAATCCTAATCCAAACCCAATCAAGACTCAGCAGAGGATTTTTATTCACTCATTAGGACTTCAGAAGACACCCAGTAAGGTAAACTATGAATTTTGAATTTTGAAGACCTAGAATTGATTTTTTTTCGTCCTTGTTTATATTCACCTTGCTCATGGCTTCTATTCCTGTCATCTGCACCAGTTTGTTGAGGTAAAAAAACCTTGAATTTACATTTTGCATATTTAGTTGCCTTATTTCTTGTCAGATAAAGGTGGCCTCAAGGTGATACTGTAAAAGGACTGAGATAAGGTTACGTTGTTTCTAATCCAATATTTCTGATCAGCATGAGAGGAAACAGTCATAGTTGGTTACTGCCATGCAATTCCATTTTGATTGTGAGTAAAGATATTGTAAAAATAAATAAATAAATAAATAAATAAATAAATAAATAAATAAATAAATAAATAAATAAATAAATAAATAAATAAATAAATAAATAAATAAATAAATAAATAAATAAATCAATAAATCAATAAATCAATAAATCAATAAATCAAGAAAAAAGAAAATACATTGAAGTAAGCTATGTTAAGCAGCACTAATAACTATATATTATTGCTATAATACTAATACAATTGCAGGGTCATTAATTTTCATCCTTTCTTCTACCACTTTCTTTCCTGAGACTTTTTCTTAACAAACTTGGTATACCTGCTTTTCATGGTTGATTTTCCATTTCTATTCAGATCCTGGGCCAATTTGTTGCAGTCCGTGGAAACACGCTCTTTACTATGCATGGCGTTCTAATACCCTTGGCCCTTTTGGACAAAAGGCAGAGTGGAGAGCCAGGGGCATTTCATTTCATGCTCTGCCTCCTCAACCCCAGATGTTCACCTCAAAAACATCTCCACTGGTACAGGTAGAAGCTTAATGGCCTGCAAATTGCCCCGAGCTCAGGTAATGAAATGCAACCTCTGTATAATTTTAATTGAGAACTCTGGATGGAAATCAAATGATAATGTGCTCCATGCATGGGAAGTTTTCAAGTAACAGTGAAATTTGTGTCTGGTGTGTAAGTGCAGTGCGGGCTGAGGTAAATGGCTTTTTCCTTGTGAGCCCCTCTTCATTTTAATTGCGGATTGCACAGTGTAATAAACGGGTTGGTCATGACTTAGCATCTGGTAAATGAAGCAGAGGATGTACACACCTCTGAATGCACAATAGTGCTCCATATTTACAATTCAATCCGACAGGGCGCCTATTAGGAGCCATAAAGCTGCTCAACTGTTAGATAAGATACCCTCAGTAACCACCT
>OMNM01037748.1:0-35275 GCA_900302745.1 Parablennius parvicornis | reverse complement strand
ACGAAGCGTCGCCATTTTCACAACACTACTGTCCCCACTAGCAACACAAACAGTGGCGACGCTTTCCTGTCAGGAAAAAAACTAACTTCCGCTCGACTCCAAACAACACTGTGAAGTCACTACACGTGCAAATGATTGTTAATTACAATTCAGAACTTTTTAAATGCAATTTTTTTTCCGATTAATGAGGGAGGGCAAATTAATGTACTGATTTTGTTGGATGTAATAATGAAGCTAAAATATACAAATAGAAATGTTATTTATTAACTATGCGAGAATTTGCACTGAAAACACTTGTAAATAATGACGATTTATTGAAGCTTTTGAACAAGGACTGGAACAGAAGACCCCAAAGGCAGACTCTTTGTACTACTTAAAACAGTACACCAGGGGGCAGCCATGAGAGCTGGTGTGTAGCTGCCAGCACATAGATACATTGTTGCTAAAAGTTTGTTACTGGACCATTTTTGAAAGCAATACAATTTTGCAAATGTTTACACTCAGAAGGCTTTTACATGGCAAAAAATAAAATCTGTGGATTTCAAAGCGCTACAATCTTACTGATATCTACGTGGACATTGCATTGTATTGCAGGAATTGGACAGCGCCCCCATACTTCAATGGTGAGGACTAGAATTGCATGCAGGCAGGCAACTTTAAGTGAAAGCGAGGATTCATCTTCATGCACAAATAAAAATAAACAGAAATAGCATAGTTTTACACATGATCATGTCAAAACTGAAAACAAACAAAAAAGGGTCATTTTATGGTCCCCTATTAATCACACATGCATGTTTTTGGAGTGTGAGAGGATACCCATGCATACATGAGGAGAACACGCAAACTTCACACAGAAAGGTCTGACTGGAATTTGAACCCAGACTTTCTTGCTGTGAGGCGAGAATGCCAACTACTTCACCACCATGCATCCCAAATTATTGTATTACTATTGTGAATTAAGATAAAAAATGATGATGACGATGGTGATGATGATTATGATGATAGTCCTGTGTGTGTGTGTGTGTGTGTGTGTGTGTGTGTGTGTGTGTGTGTGTGTGTGTGTGTGTGTGTGTGTGTGTGTGTGTGTGTGTCTGAATGAATGGACTAACTTTTGCCTGGCTGTGACAGGTGCGATGTGTAATCACACTAAGCTGCAGCCAAACATGCAGCTTGCAAGCGGAGTCGTGGGGGTGTAATGATGGAGGGTGGGTCAGTGGTATCCACATTACGCAATGACAAAAGCGATTGTGGCAGCACACGGATGTGCTGAGCTGCTGCGACATCTGCTGTGATTGCTTTTTTCACCCGGTCAATGATAAAGCCGCCTTGTGCCAGTTGAGTAGTAATTTGCTGGTATGCATACATGTGTGTATGCGTTATTAGTGAGTGTGAGGCCAAGCCATGTGTGTAGGATTGTCATGTTGAAGGATAGAGCAGTGGATTAGAGCTGTACAGGGAGCAGAAGGGTGTAACAAAATGACTGCTGCCAAGTCCTGGCCTTCAGCTGATTCAGACTCAGAGCGCCTACACAACTGTCAAAGTGTGTTGAGGTGCCATTGGGTGGTGGTGGATAACAAGGAGGTGGGCAGGGAAATCTGAAACCCCCTTTCAAATAATTGCCAATATTTCATTTCACTATATAAGAATAAATTTAAGTCTATGAATAATCTGCACCTTTCCAAGGGATCAATAACTGGACCCCCTGTGCATTGCCCCTCACAACAATGTCATAGGATGCCAGCAGTTACCACACCCCCAGTGAGTACTGTCACATGCAGTAACTGATACGTTTGCCCCCTCTTTTTTATAAAAAAAAGTTTGAAATCCTCCTTTGCAGAGAGACACAGTACAGGCTGACTGAGACCAGCAGACAGACATCCTCATAAATTTTAGCATAATCCACAGACCACAGCTGGAACACACAGACGCTACCCCGCAGAAATAATCCAGCACAAACACACAGTCCTTCTGTCCTATCTGCCTTTTGTCCGCCCCTTTTGTAAATCTATCTCTTATCTTCATCGCTCAAGAGTCTGCAAATTTGCAGGTTCTTCTTTTTTGTCGCTTCTCAGTCAGCTGACCTTCCTCGCTGACAGTTTTTCCCTCATCTCAATCCATTTCCATCTCTCCAGGCTTTGTATTCTCCTCTCATGTTTCAAAACACATACAGCAGTCATCATAATCCTGTGAGCTGCCCGCTGAACATCGGCCAAGCCCACACTCCACGTTCCTGCAGTGCCACAGAGATTACATACCCACACAAACAGAAGCGGGGTGTGGGTGCATGACTCTCACACACAAACACAAGTGTGCACCCCTGATCCCAATCAGAAACAATGACACAGTAGTGACAATGTCTCCTCGGCTGAACCTCAGTCATTTAAAGTCCATTCGAACTTATGCAATGGAAGGGGTTTTGTTGTCTGTGTTTTAGTGTGTGGGTCAAACAGTCTTCATCCTGCCACCGGGTTTTCCTGCATTTTGAAGACCAAAGACACACTGGGTGTATAATCCCAGATCAATCACAGATTTGATGGCCTGAAGATTAAGTTAATCTTTCTGCCTCTTTTTCTCTCTGTGTTTTTTCATTTTCTCTTCTGACACAAGGTCACTTTTTCCTTCTGGTGGAGAAGTGTGTGACTCTAAAGGAAGATGATGTGTGTTCTTCTGCCACTGTTACACTGAAAACATTGCAGATTATTGGAGTATTATTTATCATTATTGAAAGCCCTTTTGCAGACATATTTTTACTGTTACACGTTCATTGTTTTCATTCTATATTTTCAATATTTGCATCCGTTGTTTAAAGCACTCACTTGCCTAAATGTTATGCTGTACAATTACACTTTAATTTCACTCTCATTGAGTAAACAAGTTCCAATAAAAGCGATTTAACCTTCAAATGTATGTGCTTTTAAATTGTATGTTGTAAAACAATAAATGTAATTTCTTTGTATGAACCTTCCCAAAAATATCAGATGTAATATAGGCAGATTTGATTTCTTCCATCCTTCTGTAATTAACCTTAATTGTTATCTTTCATATTCATTTGACTTCTGAGGCTTTAATCAAGCTACATAAATGGCTCAGAGAATAACTTTATCAAAACCATTCATACGTTCATTCATTTTTGAGTCAGTCAATAATTCAATTTACATACATTCCAAACACAATTTCCTTGACTTTACTCATTTGTTTTCCTCAAAATCTGAATTTAATTTGTTCACTCATATAAGCTAAAATGACTAAAACATCTATTTTGTAAGCATATCAATGTCGACCACTATGTGCAAACTGGAAAGAAATTAATTACAGTCATTCTTCATTTCCAAGTAATTTGAGCCATTTGTCTTTTACAGCTTATATAATCTTTTTACTGTTTGGTATTTTTGTTGAGGATATTTTAAAAAGAAAACATTTCAATCTTAGCAAAGGTTTTTTTTTTTGTTTTTTTTTTTATTTTAACTAAATGTATTTTTTTCTTTATCAGTGTGTAATGAAACAATACTTGTTTTCAACAGGATTAGAGATTTAAGGGGCTTTTTTTCTGACATAGTACAGCAACACCTGCCACTTCCTTTCTGCCTCACACAGAAGAACATGTTAAAATTAGATTGTAACATAATGACAGAAACAGGCGGAGGATGTCCACTCAGGGCACTAACAAAAAGTCCAGTCTCGTGCTGAGTTACTCCTGCAGTTCTTGCATGTTGCACATTCAAGCGCGAAACAATATTCCTATTGTGTCGTTCCGTTCTCATGGCCGCCTCTTGCCCGCTCATGCTGCTGTTTAAGGATCATTGTCCTGCTGGCTGCTGAGGTCATTTCCCATACTCCAAACAATAGAAGAATGTGAGTGGACACAGTGAAAGAGAGGAAGGTGGGAGAAATGTGGGGCAGATGAAATGTGAAAGTGTGGATGTCACAGACAAAGCCTCTCTGTGTGTTCGGGCTTCACCTTGAGTCTCTAATCAGCTCAGTGAGACAACTCGGTAGGGGGGGAGACTCTCAGTGAGATGTGCATGTGTGTGTGTGTTTAGAGGAAAGCAAAAAAGTGAAAGGTTTTTAGGATTTCTGATGTAAGCCAGGGCTGGAAAGAACAAAAAAAAAAAAATTAATTTGATGTGTGTGAGGCATCACGATGCCACAGACATGATCCAAAAGAAGTTGTCATTTTGTGGAGGTACATGATTATGACATTTCCCTTTATCATATGTGAGCAGAGCGTAACATTACAAGTTACTAGTCAAGGAGTTATTCACTCTTCATTTATAAAAGAAAGTTTGTCGTATTTCAGCATTGACATTTCAAAATGGCTGGTACGTTTCAAAGTACTTCAAATTCAGATTTATACAGTGATAAAGCAAAATAAGGAATGAAAAATAAAGATAACTACAAGAAAATAATTTTAAAGAGGGCAGTGGGTCAAAATTGAAGTTGCGAGAAAGAGAAGTGCCTCAGAAAAATATGCATAAGTATTTGTTAAAATACAAAAATGACAGAAACAAAGGGAAATTGCAATTTAACAGCCAAAACCGATATTTTGGCACAAGTAAAATAAATGTTTTTCAAAAGCATTTGACAGGTAAAAGAACATAAAATATCTGAAGAATAATATTTTTTTAATGCAGATTCCCCCTTTGATGAAATGATGAGGTGAAAAAATCTGAGACCGATATTATCATAGAAACATCCACCGAACAAAAAATCTCGTGGTTAAATTCTTTTTATAAGACATAATGAATCACAACAAAATGTTGAGTAATTTCACAATTTACATGACGGGTTCAGGAAATACAAGTTGAACTTATTTCTTTTGCTGCAGTATTGTAAAAACACACATGAACAAACACAATTGAAATTGTTGAGTCTATGTGATCTCAGCACAAATGTCTTTGCGATGTTGAGCTTTCCTACACAGAAAGCAGCAGATGCACCGGACGCAGATTCTCTTTAATATCCTAAATGCTGTAATCTACTCCCACTGATGACGCTCTTTTATCCCGGTGACCCTCACTGACATACTCTCAATACATTTATTAAAATATACATTAAAAGCATGTAAAATCATTCAGTAGTCCTAATATTATTAAAAAAAGACATATGGTTCAGGTTTTCACCATGACGACACTCGTCTTGCTGAATTAGTTAATGTCCTTGCCAAGCTTTCTATGTGTCTGTGTTTGCACGCGCAAAAGCATATTAAATGTTTTTTTTTCCTGCAAACGTATAGTAGATGTCGTGACCGAATAAATCTGTCCAGGACACAAATTAAAACAATCTCTACCATAGGCTTTCTTCTGTGCTTTGATCTCTCAGGTGATGAGAAATGAGGCAAGCATTAACATGTTTCATGCCCTTATCTCTGTGAATTTGTACATGTTAAGTTGTGTACAATAAAGCAGTATTAAACCACAAGATCAACCTTTTTTTTCCCTCTAAACTTTGCAGGTCTAAAAGCTGAATCTACTGGCATTTAAAGAGTACACGGTGGCATTTTAGCTCCACAGAATAAACTTTAGTTTATCGTAGAGTCGGAAACGCCTGGAGCCTGAGGGCTGCAGTCCTCCGTGGCTTTGACGTGACCCTGCTTCAACACAGCTAACGGGAATCAGGAGGCTTGTTATCAGTTCGTGCAGAGCTTCATGATGACATTTCTAAGGTGTGTTGTAGTGGGAAGACGTTAAATCCAGGCAGGATTGTGACCCTCCGGGATCAGAGGTGGCCTCCTATGGCTTTTAGCTTTAACTGTTAATTGTTTGACAGATGGAAATGTTAATACAGTTTAAAATGAAAACAGTAAAAGTACATGGAACTTGTTAGAATTTGTTGTATTGCTAATAAAATACCATTTTCTGCTGGTGATCTCCTTTGGGATTAGTTACAGAAGACTGTCTGCTTGGTTTAAACATTTTAGAGAATTAACAGAGGCATGTTGTGAATTCAAAGTCCACTTTGCTGTACAATAAGTGTTGTTTGAGATCATTTACACCTCTGATTCTGTTCCTTTTGTAATTTAATGACTGAAAAATGTTATAAAATTCAGTCTTATAAAAATGATTACATCTTGTATGTAATTACTTAAATCTACGCTTTACTCATGTGTCTTTACTGAAATGAAACAAGAGTCCACCAATGATTTAATATAATGTTTACAAACTAATAAACATGAAATCCAGGCAGGTGGTCCTGCAGATGTCTGGTACTCGTTAAATTTATTGTCACATTTATGTTGGAGGGCTAGTTTTTGATGAAGTTTCAGTCTTAGCCTACATCCAGATCAGTGGGATCACTGGGATTAAATCAGATACACAGCAGTGTGTCATTCGCATAGCGATGTTAAAGAAACAGTGTGGGAGCAGTAACACAGAGTTCAAGACTGGACAGAGAATTAACCCGGAGGCCACACCACTCATTAAGCTTTGTCTAAGCCTATCAGTCGGCGGACGGACAGCTCCTCTGAACTGTGAGGGGGCTTATGGTTTCATTTGGACTAGTTATGAGTCTGAATTCATAGTTGCTCTCACAACAAAAAAATTGCTCAAATTGTTCTCATCACTGCATTTCTAGAGCACTACCATAATCATTAAAGGTAGTTTTAAAACTGAATAAAATACTATTCATCTGCAGGTCACTACATTTATAAAGAAACCTACATTCTAATCCGCACAGCTCATTTCACGTTTACTGACCGTCTGACATTGACTTTCTTTTCTATCAGATGAGTCTTTTTTGGGTGTGCATAGATTTTCTCACAACACAAAGAAATGTGTGTTTATAAACAGGCAACCTTATCAGTGTGTATCCTGTCTTCACTCACAGTCCTCTGGGATCAGCCCCAGCCCCGTCACCCTGAATTGGATAAAGCATTATAAAAGATGAATGGATGGGTAATATTAGCTAATGGAGGAAGCTGCTTTCTTTGAAACAGGGAGCTCACTGCTTTCTACCTCCAAACTTCATACCATAGTTAGTTTATTTTTTATTTTTTTTTTGTAGTCTACCTGATGTTTACTATTTTCTCTATCAGAGAGGTCCTTTATTTTGTTTCTCTGTATTTGCCCTGTACTCGTTGGGACAGGCTCAAGCCTCACATGACCTTTGTCTGGATGAAGTGGGTTTAGAACTGATGGAAATTAAGTGATTGGTTTTCCAATAATAATAATAATAATACATATAATTTGTATAATAATGTTCATGTTAAGAGATTGAAACTAAAAACATTGACTCTTATTTTTCCACATATTTCACAAATATTTGCCTTTTTTCCCAAATCGAAGAAATATTTTCATACCATTGCATTTGGTATTTAGTATGTAATATCTGACTTGATGATTTTAGTGGAAATGTACCATTTATAAACAGTTCATGCTACTATGAACCAGACATAGCACTGAGTAATAGAAAAATACATTGATACAAAAATAAACATACTTTTCAATACAATTGCTTTGAAAAATGCTGTTGTATTTCTTTTAATAAAAGAATAGATCATAAAACTGTCTTTCAATATTCATACAAGTAATCTGGAGATTAGTTTTGGATGATTTGAACATTTTTTAAATTTTTGAAACGATGTGGTCTTTAAAAAAAAAAAGAGCCAAAAGATATTTTGTTGGGGCCAAAAACGTTTCGGTCTTCCTTTGTTCAGTCTATGTTTGTGGAAATCAAAAATATGTATGATAACAATATTATATGTTTTATTATATCTTGTATGTATAGACATCTTTGTTGTAAACTGAATTAATTATATAGTCATTGTTCATCAGAATCACTGAAGGAAAAAAGATACATAAATTATCCAGGAACGCTAAGAGTTGATTTCACTTGCTTTATTTTCTGACTGACACATGTAAACACACGTGACTTGTGTACACTCAGTGGGTGTGGCTCTGCTGTGGATTTGTTAAAGGGGATCAGTAAGTCAGTGGGAACAGGAGCCAAACAAATCAGGCTTATTTATACCTCACTCTAATCCGTAACCTTTGGCCTCATCTCACCTCTCACGCTGCTCAAATGTATCACCTCTGACAGCTCAGCTCACTTTATAAGCCCGGCACGCTGCGCTGACCGTGAACAAAGCGTGCCAGTCTGATGCTGCCAACACGTGTTGTCCTGTGTGCCTGCATGTCATGGGCGAAAGTGTTGTGTTGTCTTTAACTCGTGTGCTCCTTGTCTAGGGATAAATGGACAGACGGTCGAAATGGACGATGGGAAGTCGGGGTATGTCGGCTCAAAGGTGGATCTCCGCTGTCGGTTCATCAACAGCTTCCCACCTGTCAAAATCTCCCAGGTATTCACCTGCGTAATCAACTGTAAACAGAGGATAAAAGCATAATAATAAATCACTTCATTTGCATTCATAAAATAGCCTTTAAATCAGTGGGAACTTCTTTTTTTTTTTTTTTTTTTTAGCTTTCCACAGCTACACTTTAGACAGAATCATTAAGTCATTTATATGGATGAGTGAAAAGTCAAAAGCTAAAGTTTTCAAAGGGAGAATCCAGTGTGATATTTGTAGGTCTCTAACTTGTGACTTCTGATTTAGTTTTTCGCATTTTGTTGTGAATGTATATTTGTTGTATATGTAAAATATCAAAACAAGTTTTAATTAAAAAACAAAATTTCTAAACATGTAGGCATAATCTCATGTGCACATAATTACAAAAAACTCATAGATTTTGATTTGTTATTCACTTTTATCTTAACTTTGAATTCATCTTTGACTTTGTCCTTTTTTCTTTTAAAGTTTCCCTCCTCTGCTTGATTTTGAAGTCTTTCAAGGACAACTTCAGTCTTATAATTTCCACACATTTTCTGCTATTTAATCACAATATATTCAAATACGGAGTGACCCTAATAATTATCTGTAGAGAAACACTGATTAGCACTGAAGCACTGATTACTTACCGAATCCCCTTTGTTAGACAATTATATATTTTAACATCTCATTTAGATTAGAATAGACACGTGATCGGGAACAAACTTTATGTACACTGTCAGTGCTGTTGCTATGGCGAACATTTAATGATTCTATCAGTGTAATAACAATGCACACTTATAACAATACACACATTTTTATTACAGATACAGTCACATCATAAATGGATTGAATACAATTTAACAGTTTTTTCCCTATAATTTAATTCAAACAGTGGAACTTATATATTGTGTACAATTATCCCTTGATTATTACGTGTTTATAATGTTAGCTTACAATTCCTATTAAATTCGAAATACTTTTTCTTAATTAGTAGAATATTTCACAGTATCAAGTGATATAATTGTTTTTAGGTGCACCTGTATATACAATAATGCCCCCATAACTATTACCTATCTATTATCGTTTAAAGTTATCAGTCAGAATTCAATGAGAATACTGTTGTTTGCAATCATTGATAGCTGTGGTTTAACTTGTCAGCTATAAAGAGAGTGATCTGTAATAAATTGGTCATTTATTCAGTCTACTGTCATGCATCATTAAGGTTGTGAGCTCCATATCACCTCATCATCCCACTATTTTGAATGTGTGGTGATTTTGGTGACTCCTTCTATAATTAGGATGATTACAACAACACAGAGCCGGATGTCAGGCTTCTTTCCATCACAATTACCTCTTTTCGTCTCTGCGAAGGTAACATGGCAGAAGCTGGTGAACGGCACCAAACAGAACGTGGCAATCGCCAATCCGTCCCTGGGCGTGTCGGTTGCTCCGCCCTACAGGGACCGGGTCATCTTCAAAAACGGTGCAGTGAGACGAAGAACTCCAAATCTCGAGGACACCACCATCACCTTCTCCTCGCTACGCCTCTCTGATGAGGCCACCTATATCTGTGAATATACCACGTTCCCCGCGGGGAACCGAGAGAGCACTGTGAACCTGACCGTCCACGGTAAGCCAGGCCTGTCAAGATGTGACCTTTAGCTGAAATGTGGGTGTTACATGTGAAGTTTCAGGTCTATTGAAAGTCTCATTATCATCGAGATCCAAGCAGCCACCAACTTATTTTAAAAGACACAGCTGCACATAAAAAAAAAAAAAAAAAAAATCAACTCTCTATTTTCACTTCTATTAAGGAACAAGATGCAGAATAATTGTCAAGCTGTTTCCCCTGAGTGTTCATCCTCATCCAGACTCTCTTGTATTTCTTGGGAAATAGCCCTATCATTGATTTTCACCTCAAATGTTTTGCAAGGTAGGAAATAAACCGTTTCGTTTTGAGATGAAGTTGTCAATCAATGCATGTTTGAAACAAATTTTCCCTGAAAGGTATTAAACAAGGGGGTTGCATGGTGAAAATATCCTAGTTTGAGTTCTGGTTTAACAAGGCAGCTTTTTTGAGTGGAGTATGCAGACTATGGCGGTAGGTTTTCTCTGGGTACTTTGGTTTCCTCTCACAACCCAGAAACATGAGATTGAGGTTAATTGGTGACTGTACTGTATTTGCTGGTGATGGATTGTTGGCCAGGCCGTACAGTGGAGCACTGGTTTGCGCTCTCTCCTCACAGCAGGAAAGTCATTGGTTCCAATACATGCCCGGGGCCTTTCTGTGGTGAATTTGGATGTTCTCCTTGTGTGTGCATGGTCCAAAAACATGCATATGAGGTTCATGGGTGACTCTAAACTGCCCCTGGGTGTGTTTTCCGTATAATGGCAATCTTTCCAGGGTATAGCCCTGAACAGAATATAAGCTGAATATATAATGGCTGGATGGATTGGTGACCTGTCCAGGGTTCATCATAATGTCATCCAATCAATGAATCATATAAATTATTTTAATGTATTTAATCAGTGTCTTGGGGTTGCAGACTGATAACATTGACAGAGACAATACATTTTAAACACATAACTTTTTGCTGTAAGAAATTCTAAAAATAGTTTCGTTTGCCCAATCTTTGTTCAAAATTGTTCACGTTTTTGTAATGCTAAACATTGCTCACACATGCATTGCTTAAGATAAGTCAGAGTTTAAGTTTAAAATGTTCATCTTATTCAAATGATTTTTGCAAAGAACAAGATGCTCAGTATTATACTCATGAAATGGTTTTTTCTTATTATTGGTAAAACCTTGAGACCTCAGTGAGAATTTAGTTGATTTAAAATATATTTGAATACATCCATTTATTTGTTAGTTATATATTTTACATGGTTCTATTACATGTTCTCATACAGAGCTCTACCGTTTTTGTTCATTTTATCTTCCTAGTTCGTCCAACTACTCAGATGAGTCTGTCCACGCCAACTCTGGTGGCTCGCTCATCCAATCTGAAAACCCCGGTGGCTACCTGCGTCTCTGCTAACGGGAAACCAGCTGGTACCATCAGGTGTGTGTGTGTGTGTGTGTGTGTGTGTGTGTGTGTGTGTGTGTGTGTGTGTGTGTGTGTGTGTGTGTGTGTGTGTGTGTTAAGTCTGAATGCACATTTTATTTTCCTGAGCTAGCAGGGATCTTTATTCAGACTTTTTCCATTTTAGTACTAAACCCTTCTCTTGTTGTTAATGTGAGCAGGTGGGAGTCGAGGGTCCCTGGAGAAGTGACCACCAGAGAGTTCAGGAACTCCGACGGGACAATCACTGTTCAGAGCGACTATATTCTCGTGCCCAGCAGAGAAACTCACAAGGAGACGCTCACTTGCGTCACTTCATACAACGAGGAGATCTACACAGACAGCGTGACCCTCGATATCCAGTGTATGTTCCCCACTCACACTCGACAAGTCTATACTAGGAGGAGAAATAACAAGGTGAGATTTAATGTTGTAATACGGACACAAAGTAAACTTTTGTCTGTGTGCATCAGATGAGCCAGATGTTTACGTGGACGGATACGATGGAAACTGGTACCTGAATCGTGAGAACGTCCAGCTGTCCTGCCAAGCTGATGCCAACCCGGCCGTCTCGCTGTATCAGTGGAGACTGTGAGTGCAGCTCCTCGTTACACCTAGTGACCGTTTTCTTTTGCCTCAAGGGCTGAGGGTCAGATACAGTGATACTACAGGAAAGTTTTCATAATATTCCAACAGACCTTTTCATCTTTCAGTATAAGCGAAACAAAACAAAAAAAACTGTCTTTTATTACCACTGTTATTGCCACCAGTTTGTCAAATGCTGTCACACTGTTTCTCTGTGTTGTTCATGCGCCCTGCATTGGTGTGTGAATATGACTATCTTAGTGCTTTAGGGGTCTGTTAAATCAAATGGAAGAGAGAAAAAACCCTGTATAAATGAACTTTAAATCCATTATTTAAATGTCATTATATTCCACAGGATTAATGGATCCATACCAACTAATGCTGAGATTCGAGACAATGTCCTCACCTTTAAAGGGCCGGTCACGTATGACCTGCAGGGAACATATGTGTGTGATGCAACAAACAGCATTGGGACACGATCGGCCTCTGTGGAGGTCAGCATTATAGGTAA
The DNA here is from genome assembly GCA_900302745.1 of Parablennius parvicornis. Lineage (NCBI taxonomy): Eukaryota > Metazoa > Chordata > Actinopteri > Blenniiformes > Blenniidae > Parablennius > Parablennius parvicornis. Next base: position 22,854 of record OMNM01037748.1, on the reverse strand, counting down.
AGTCACCTCACTTTATGTTTTATCTTTCCAGTCTGACTGTTATTCCTCCATATGTCTTTTTGATTGTTGTTTTTTCCTCCCTTCTTCTGCAGAAAAACCTCTCCCACAGATTGCTACAAGTGATGTGATCAGTGTGGTCGCCTTACTATTAGCTGCTGGAGTGCTCATGGGCATTACTATCACAGTCCTGGTGCTGAAAATAAGAAGTAGAAAAAGCAACTCCTCGTACGTAAAAAGGCCTTTATGGCTCCACCCAGTGCTTTTTGTATACCAGTCCATGTGATGTGTGTCATTATCATATGTTTAATTCTTTTTTTTTTTCTGATCAGGAGAGACTCTCCATCCAAGAAACTGTCACAGCCCGTAAGAAAAAGACCCGCAGACGACATCCAGGTAGACTGTTTGATTTGCATTCACATACTGCATATTTAAAGATGCACTTGTTCATGCTCATAATCAGACTTCAATCAAAAGTGATTTCTATGTGCCCACACAGGCTGTGTGGAGAAATCACAGGTCTGTAATGTCATTAGGTGCACTCAGCCATACAATGGTTGCAGGTATTCAAGATTAAATTTGCATAATTTCATTCATATGATATGCATAGATATAATGCAGAATTTATTAAAGGTGATTTATTTATTTGTTTTATTTAATGTAGATGCATAACACTCTGGCCAGTGTTGTTCATTTGGATTGGCTGTTATCTTTTACTGTGCAGTGATCAGCCATAAGAGTATGACCACTGAGAGGTGCAGTGGAGTGAATAACACCAGCTTCTGTGAGTTATAGACGACCGCTTGTCAGCATTTTGTCCTCAAGGTTGATGTGCTGGAAGCTGAAATATGGGCAGATATGAGGAAGCTGCTGTAGCTCAGATTTCTTTTAAGATTGGGCTGGTATGTCCATAATGTTATGACTTATAGGTATATCACAATTTATTAATCGAAGGAAATCTTTTCTTCACTGTAAAGGGTCATTGTGACAAGGCTCTTTGTTTCCTTGTAAACTATATTTAACATCGCCAAATCACAATGTGCATGTAGCTTGAGGTCAAATAATTGAGTTGAATAGATTGCCATCTGTAGAAAACATTTTAAAAAATCCATTCGCTTGTATGTGAAATCTTTTTTTGTGTGCATGTGTGTAAGCACAAAAGAAAAATCCACTTAGATTTGACATTGCTTCATGGCATTACTGGAGGGCCAGGAACCCCACGCATTATACTCTTTAAGGTTCATGTCCGTCTGTGATTAAAATTTGATTCTGATTTGTCATTTCTCCGCAGCATTCAGGCCGATTTTACGAAGAGCTTCCAAACACCGCGGACTATGTGAGCTACAGACTGGCCTGTAACAAGGAAGACTACCCGGAGCCCTACTCTCCTCCAATCAACCCCCCTCTGTCGTTCCTGCCCCAACACCCCTACCAATCATCACAGCCAACGCCTGCGACAAGCAGCAGCAGCACGGTCACATCAAAGAACACCTTCTCTCCTCCCACGCACACCACGGCCATCTTTAAGTACCCGTCTGTCCCGGGTCTGTCCTCCCCTCCTCCAGGAGTGGCGCCGTACACTTTCCCCAAGGAGCAGTACGTCTGAGGCAGCATGTCGCACACTCCATCCTCTCCTGCGATCTCAGAGACAAAACACTATCTGAACTTATAAATCTCTTTTTGAAAAGGCTGGAAAAGCATCATTTAGCCCAGCTGGACTGTCGGCCAGCAGCTCTGCACCGCCTGCCTCGCTGTGGACAGCTCTGAAGGTCCTCTGGAGGACAAACGCAGCTTTTGTTGTTCTCTCTTTCTTCCTGTCTTATATCATGATGTCTACTTTGTGAAAAGGAAACTTTCAGCAGCATGGTGAAGTTTTAGGTTTGAGGGCAGTCGAGTTAAAAATGATTGACTTTCAGTCTAAAAACGTATGTTACATCAGACGAAAAGTGAGGGTCCCTCTTCATGTGGCTGACTCCTTATTTCATCCTTTATGGATTCTTTTTCTTTTCCAAAAAACTAAATCTAGAAACACTAAATACAATTTCATACTCCTTCTCTGATGCCCACTCTCTGTATCCTGTGTTGTACACGCTGACGGTCTCTTTACTGAGGAGCAGCAGATGGATGTTACTTTTTGGATTTACCTCCTGATTCAATGTACTTCTTTCATTGTCCTTGTATTTTGTATCCTTTACCTTTTTTTGTAAAGAAAAAAAAACATTTTTATTTACTAATGACTTTTTGTGGAAATTGTTGTTTTTATTTGTGGTATTTGTTTGTTTTAGTATTCATTGACACTGGCTGTTGGATGAACTTTGAATTTTTAGCACTGAAATAAAGATGATTATGTAAACTAATGTTGACAGTTTGAAACTAGACTAAATCTATTTATCACACATTCATGTTTAATTCGGAGAAAATTCTGAAATATTTCTAATTAAATAACATCAGGTGAGTCCAACACTTCAACAAGGCTAAAATACTATTACCATAATGGTAGGGCAATTATTTAAATCATATATCAACAAGTTATCAATTGAAATGACTCAAAACTGTATGGTCAATAATATCATATGCATGCACATTAATGCATTTACAATTTACATTATATTACAATTTGTCACTCAGAGTGATCAAAGTTTCAAATCCTTCATCTGCTAAAAGGACTGCTATGATTTTTTTTTTAGCAGACATTGATGGTCTTCAGGATAGAAATGTCATTATTGTTTAAAAACTACTTCAACCCACTTTTCAGATGTTGCATTCAAATGAAAAAAATAATGAAAACAAATATGCAAATAGAAGATGCACCTCTTAGCTTCTAATTGCCCCAAACAAGTACAAAACACTCTTGATGAGATAAACATTCTTGCAGATGACCACATAGATGTCACAGCCTGGTTTAACACCGAGATCATTTCATTCACAGATCTGTCGCTGAATCACATGACACATCTACTCATTGGCTTAAACTCTCCAAGCCTTAGCCAATTATATCTAAGTTCAGTATCTGTCTCAACAAAGGCAGGATCACAAGCTGCTATATTTGCTTTTCCATAATCAGTGTCAAAGCAATCCAGAGACATTTACAATGAGCTGAAATCCATAATCTAAAATATCCACACAGACATTCACCAGAGTATTTTCTATAGGACCTGTTCAGTAGCCCAGATTGCCTTGCATGCACACAACTGCCTTTATGTGCTGATGAAATAACCTCACAATGATTTCCCAACTCCCAGAGCAGAGTAGTGGCTACAAGTTCAGCGTGTCCACCTCTCAGAGGGAGTTCATGAACTTTCCAAGTGTTGAGGGATAGCTTCAGCTTTTGAGGACAGCTCTGTTTGCCCACATCACCTCTTCTCTGCTCCTCCAGCTGCATGCTTCGATTACATGGCAGGCTTTTTCACTGCAAGTGTTGCAGAGTATTGAGTCAATATCTGAAGTCCTCTGCTGCCACTTGACGACTTCCAATTTTCTAGTTATTGCTCTATGTTTCATGCTTTCATGAGCTGAATACAAGTTATATTTGGTCTGAGGTTCAACCCCCTTTGATATATCTACACCTGGAGCCATTCTCTGAGGAGGCTCATGTGCAGGGACTTTCTCATGATTTAAAATTTGATTTCAATGTAATAAACCAGTGAGGGAAAAAAATGAGAAAACATCCTATGTTTGTTCAAAGGTTGTTTTCATTTTGTTATTTTTTTTCAGGAGCGCTGATGGGGGTCAAGAGTCTTGCTCAGGGATCCACAGTGCTAGCCCATCAGTTTTGGAATTCAACCCCCAATTCCAAATAAGCTTCTCTAACATCTAGGCCACCACTGCAAAAAAAAAAAAAAAAGATTTTTCACTAATAATATATTTACAATGGTCTCTCCATCTGAATCGCTGAGGTCAGATAAAACTGTGGGCTGTACTGTCTCCAAGCGACCTTCTGTATTTCAGCCATTGTGCATGCCAAGAGAGGGGAAACTGATCTCTGTCCTGCATTCATTCATGACAAGCATCTCACATTACATACTCAGGGCTCCACTTAACAGTCCTCCCTCTTCTCTCCTTTGCAATGAATTATACATTCATCATTTTTGCCAAGAATATTTCAAAACACACAATGTGAACGAAAGGAAGAGGAATTACAGACCATCTTATACACTGGAGCTCTCCATGTTTAAATGTGGGCATGTAGATTTCTAAATCTATTTTAATCCTAATCCCATTAGTAGAGTTTGCTTTGCCCTTTCAGTCTTTGCATGACCTTTGAAATTAGACTCTGGACCCTTTTGAACTCAAATGTACGATTCCATGTAAATAAAGTGGTCTGTTATTTCTACTACGGTAATGTCAATATTTGAGTTCACTTCCTTCTCTTCCTCCAAAAGACGATAATCTTTTTTCTGTGCAGCTGGTTGGATATACATTATACCAACAAATATCTGCACAGAATAATATAAAAGTTTTTGCTGTTGTTGCATGACATTACTGTTTGAACAAGATCATAAATGTCACACTGTAAATATCAAAGAGTAGGTACAACCCTTTGTGAAATTCTCAGTGGATGTTGTATTTAGAAAGAGCACTTTAATTAAAAGTGAATTAAATTGTAAAGGAATGTTGTTTAAACGTGGGGTCTCTGTTTCATACAATCTTGCCTTTGTGTGTTAATGTGCAAGTGTGTGTGCATAAGTGCATGCGTGTGTGTGCGGAAAGCTAAACCGTCCACCCTTGTGTCTGTCCTGTATAATGGATGAGCTCCATATCACCGTGTCATTCTAACCCCGCGGCAGAAAAGAAAGAGGGATGGAGGGATAAAGAGAAAGGAAAATACACATAAATTATTCAACCTAAATCAGTTTTAGTGACCCTCCATCCCTTCCTACTCTCAGTCTGACGAAGTCAGTGCCTTCAACTGGATTCTCTAAGAAACCTGTGGATCAGAGAAACGGAACAACATTGTTCGACACGAGAGGGAATCAGCAACCAAGAGCAGTTATTTCTGAGGACTGACCCTTTTGATCAGAGTACATATTTTGGGGGATTTGCCTAAAGAGGTTGTTGGACTTAGAATCATCATGATACCATGGTGGCCCGACTGCTAGGGCTGGCCTTTTTATATCTAACTACCACTGTGGACATTACTCATGGTAAGGGCTCAGCAAACGTTTTACATATTTTCGGAACAAACCATGGAAACGCTATTTTGGATAATGTGAAAGTATGTTATGTTGAACAAAAATACAAACTGATAGAAGCTTAATACTATACATGTCAGTGTTTATATGGAATATAATCAAATTTCTGACAACGTTGAGCTCGTTGGTAAAGAAAACCTTAATGTTTCTGTTCTGGAAAACATCTTTCACATCCTCTGCTCTGTCTTTGGTGACCAACATGCATGTCAAGCAACTAGAATATGATTGAGAAGTTAATTGTTTTGTCTGTTATTTCGACATTTATACCAAACAAATTTAAATGTTTTTAGGAATTTTCTTAATTGCAATTGTGCTAACTATAGCTTCTGTTAAAAAAAAAAAAGGCAATGAGTTCAGAATTTAAAAAGCATCTTAATATATTCATAATTATGCCTTAATGATACATGCAACATAAACAAAAAAGTATATTCAGTGGAGCTATGAAAGAGCTTATTATAGTAATGTTTCTATATTGAGCTTTGTAGTAAACAATACAATAACTTTCTGACTGATTTTTCACATATCTTGTTGTGACCAACTATAACAATAGTGCACCAAAAATGAACTTGTACACATGTTGTGTAACTGCAACAAAATCAGGGATACATGAATATTCCAGACTCATTTAGATTGTTTGGGTGTAAGAAGTTGAAAAAAGTGTTTATGCAGGTAGCAGACTATGGGAAGAGATAAGGAAGAAATCATGACATGTTAGGTAAAAAAAAAATAAAAATGTAGAATCATGTTGTTTGAAATGCCTTAACAAAACACCACGCTCTGCCTGAGACTTTTGGTGTAATCAATCCTGCAATCCAACACGGACAGTGCACACAACACCGTCATCTTCTTTTCCATTGCAGCCAAACACACACGAACATATATTTACATGCATGTCTCCTCTCTCCTTCAGCCATCGATATCAAGCACAATGGGGAGGTGCAGTACTATAACAGCAGTGTCTATGGCGTGCTGGGCAAAGCGGTGATCCTGGAGTGCGGCCCCACTGTACCCGACATGTACATGTGGAGCTTCATCAAGCCTGGAACTGAAACAATAAGAGCTGTAGTGATTAACATGGGGAAAGGACCAAGAATCCAGAAACTGGCACAAACTCTGGGACAGCTGACCACTATTTCAAACAGCGCAGCTTTGAACATTGACAAGCTGTCTCTGGCTGCTCATGGCACGTTCACCTGCCAGGCCTTCTATGAGCAACAAGACGCAGAACTTCTATTATATTGGTACTCCGTAAAGCTCTTTGTCCGAAGTAAGACATCCTGCACACAAATATAAGTTTCCTTTTTAAACAGGGCTGTAGAACTGAATAATGGTCCGCGATATTATCGATCACCGCAAGCTAGTCAGAAAAGCTTGTGCAAAGTACAATTTGTTGTTTATCCTAAATGGAACAGTTTTAAATGTCTTTCTCCAATTTAGATGTAACAATCAAAGCCTTTATCTGCAACAACGAGACGTTAAAAGTTGCTAAGCTGTGTTTCTCTGTAAAAGTATAATTTTTGTCATGGAAGTTAATTCAACATAGATTAATTCCAGATTGATATGAAAATTGTAGGATGCTCATTATTCAGTTGGAAGCCCCCTGACATTGTATCACGTTCACATATAAGAGCATTTTAGATTCACCAATTAATTTCAAAGACATGTCGCTTTACAGCATTATTAACAAACTTATTAAAACTAAAGTGTAAAGTTATTTCTTCTATAAATACACCTGCCTGTATGTCTGATACAGTCCCTGTCAGTAAGCCTCACATTCTGGTCAGCGACGCCTCCCCGGTGGAGGGCACCAACATGTGGATGCGCTGCAGCCTAGACAACGGCACCGGACCCATACAGTACATGTGGCAGCACGAGACCCGCGAGGGCAACGTCACCCTCTTCGCCCAGGGCAACAACAATGTCATCAACGTGACCGACGTCAACCGGAACCACACCGGCTGGTACCGCTGCGTGGCCAGCAACTCGGTGAACCAAGAGACGTCCAACCGCCTGTGGCTGGACACCATCTGTAAGGACTACATTCAAAGTTTAATGTCCCTATTTTGACAAATTGATAAACAACATCAAATAGATGTATGTGTTTTATCTGGTCTGCTGGTGAAATATTTTTAGTCAGAACATCATAGCAAAATAGCACCAATCTTTTTATAAGGTTTCTATCATTTTCTTGTGCTTTGACTATTTTTTCTCCCATCAGTAAAAGTTTCCATTTAAGCATTTAATGAGGAACCCAGCACAAAACTAACCTCCTCAGAAAAAGTAACATGTCTTTGATCTGTGGTCACACAACTTAATTAATCTTAGGTATGACCAGTAAATTGCTACTATATGTATTATAATATTATACAAACAAAAAGCTCTATGCTTAATTAAATACCATTTACTAAAACCCAAAAAAGTTAAATATTGTAATGGCAATATCTTGCCCAAATAAATTGTCCATATTTTTCAAAAGATATAAACATGACTGATGTTTTCAAAATCCCATTCCTTTTCAGAGTGTACAATTTCTGCCGCCTTCAGCATTTATATATTCACAGCTTATCTCTCACAATATGTCTATAAAGTAGTTAGGCAGCAGACATTCAATGCTTCATCATTGACGTCTGGATTTGGGTTTCAGAGTTTTATGTCCAATATTATTAAAACAGAAACAAATTGGAGTTATCATCATCATCTATTCCTGAAGACTTTTTCTTCTTTTATGTTGAAACGTTGAATGTCTGACTTAGATGCACTTCTCAGGCTTTCGCTAACTTGAAGGTCACTGGCAAGCAAAAATTATAATTAAAAAAAAAAACTCGCTCTCTTTTGATTACCACACAGCAGCAGACAGTTGGTTAACAAAGTCAAGCAATTAGCAAAAGAAAACTCTTAGAAGGCTTCGAGCTCTAAAAGATAATTATGTCACGAATTAATCAGCAGCCAGATGAAAGCCAATCTCGACAAGGATAAAGCAGTCTCTTGGTATCCGTAAAACATTTTTATGTTTGAGTGTAGTGACAAAAAGCACCAACCTTTCATGTTCATATCTCATCTTTAGTAATAGACTGTAGCCATGAGTTAGGAACACTTCAAATGGTTGCAGGAAGAAAAAAGGAAAGACAAAGCAGGAAGTGGTGTAGTGTACAATACATGTTTGTGTGCTTCATTTCCTCTATGTGTCCCTGTTTTCTCTCCTCAGTCGGACCAGATGTCCCCCACATAAACGTGACTCCATATAGTATAACAGAACGGGGTTACTCGGCCCTAGAGAGAGATACCGTCTCCCTCCTGTGTCAAGCCCAGTCCAACCCACCCAGTCAGTACGTCTGGTACTACAACAACAACCAAGTCAACACCGGGCCGCACTTCACCATCACCAAGGTTCTCCGCATGCACACCGGCGACTATGCCTGCCTGGCGCAGAACTCCTACCTCAACACTCGCTCCAAAAAAACCATCAGCCTGACTGTCTACTGTGAGTGTGACCTCTGACCTCGGAACGCATCGGCCACCTTTCTCTGTTTAACCACGAGCTTGACCCCGACCTGCACTTCTCTGTCTTGGTAGTGAAAATGACAAAGAGACGCAGTTAAATCTTTCTCTTTTGTCATTTTCATTACAAGATGATGGGAGGTCTATCCATCTTTGGTCATCATTCATTATCATTAGCTTTGAGTCTCTTACTTAAATAGATTTCCCCATCATTTCACTTCCGAATATTCGCTGTGTTTGCTGTGCAACACAGAAACCTCCTTTGCTTCTTTTGTTTTCCTTTTTTCTCCGTACACCAGTTACTCATACAAAGTACACTTAGAAGCCTCAATAGCACTTTACACGCTTCACGTCTGCACAGCAACACCCAGACACACACACAGCCGAGTTTGGAAGTCCTGCAGAGCTATTCTCCTGTTGGGACCGTTGGGGAAGTTGATGGACTCTCTGGCAGGTACCTTGCTGTGATGTCACAGCCATGGCAAGCGTTGGTTAGCTCGAAAGCTGGTGCTTGTCATTAGTTCTCCTGTTTGGATGCTGTGTTTCTAACTCAGAGCATCTTGTCACTCGCATGTTTGATGTCTCGCAATAAAGCATATTTTAACTTCTGTAATACTGATGAAATTTTGCACAGCTAATATTTTTGAATACTTGCCACCACAGGGGACTCTCTCTGGCCCTAACGACCTTGTGTAACCTCCAGTTTGCACATTACTATCATGTTACTCTGTATTTTATCACCACAGACCCGCCTGACGGCTCCCCCTCCTGCTCTGTGGAGCCAGTTTTGAATCACACCTCCCTGAGACTGCTCTGTTCCTGGCCTGGAGGATTTCCCGCGCCTTCCCTCCTCTGGTCCGGAGACTTGGTACATGCACAACGAGATGATGCCGACAAAGGGCAGCAAACAAATCCATTCGCCAGGACTGCCATGTTGCTGCCCTCTGGAGGCTTGACTCCTAACAACAGCTTGTTTACATGCACTGGCTCCCATCGTGCCCTGAAACAACCTGCAGAGTGCAACACGCGCACATGTGAGTGCAGAAATCACAGCCAAGAACAAAGTTGGTTGCATATTCATTTGTTATCTAAACCTTTTACATTTTTCTTTCACCAGATATTCCCCCTGCTGAGCCTGTGTGTTTGGCTTATGTTACTAACAAAGAGAATGAGTATCTGATGCTGTCTTGCTCCTGGGATGGAGGGGCCCCAAAGGCCTTGGTGTGGTGGGAGGGCCCAGGCGGCCAGAGCAAAGGCGGAGAGGAAAACTCCAACATTCTTGTTCTTCATTACGGCACTGCACGCAATGGGAAACCATACACCTGCCGCGCCATGCACCCGCTTCTAGTCCGACCAAAGACCTGCAATCTGACACTGGGTCCGTGATCGTAGTCTCAACAGATGCTACACTTGATTTGCAAAGTGATTAATCAAAGATTGTCTCTGCAGAGGCGCCGGTGTTGTTCACGCAGCGCAGAGTGGTGTCTGTGTATGAGGGAAGTGACGTGCAGCTCACCTGCAGTCTGAGAGCCAACTACCTTCCCACTAATGAAATCACCTGGTTCAATAACCAGGGCGTCAACATCCGAGACACCTCCAAGTACAGGCTGCTGCGAACCTCGGCGTGGGCCAATCTGACTGTGAGAGACACTGATGAGACCCTGGACAGTGGTGAATACAGGTGCACCACCCACAATGCAGTGGGAGGAACCGACATCAACGTCACATTAGTGGTTATGAGTAAGACATCTTTTAGAAAATGTATATTAATTGTTCAGCTCATAAATGTAATCTGATGCAGACAGAAAGTGTATATTCATCTTTGTTCTGCCTCCTTCTTTTCCAGGGCACCCAATGCCACCCAATGCCACTCTAATCAGGGTTATGTACATCAGCCAACTCCGTAACGAGGTGGAGCTGGAGTGGCAGATGGAGAATGAGGAGCAGGGAGGCTGGACAGGATTCGTGCTTGAGCACCGGTGGGTGTCCGAGCGGCCGGGAAGGAGGGACGGCAAGAATGAAACTGAGGGGCAAAGAGTGGAGAGGTTGAGTACTCCAGCCTGGTACCATACCTTCATCCAAGATCCTGGTGTCAGGATTCACATCCTTGGAAAACTGACGCCGACTGTCAAGTATCAGTTCCGTATCAGACCGGTTAACCACCGCACCATCGGACACCCGTCCACGACTAAGTCTCCAGGTATAGTCAGTGAGTGAGGGAAATATTTATTCTCAGGAAAAGAAAGAGCTAAGATTGTGCTACAAACAGAAGTTATAAAAGCAGAAAATTTGCAGAAAGTAAAATTTTATTTAAAGGTGAGTTAGGACACCTGGTGTTATGCTACAATTGCTGTTTGACTGACTCTTATGACAATCTAACATGTTTTTTTGTTGTTGTTGTTGCCCACTTAGGTGAAAGACTCATACACAAACAAGAAGCATATATAAACAAACACGCACAGCTCACATCTTCAGCTTCCTTCCTCTATATCTTCTTCCTTTTCCTCCTGCTGACCCTGTGTGTTTCTCTTTGGAAATTGCTTGATCATTCTAGAGCTAGATTAAACTGTTTTAAGTTAGTTGTTTATTTAGTGTAAATAGTGTTGTTCATCAAGTGTCAGAGGTTTTCAACTCATGTGCTGTTGATTTAATAGGTAATCTACAATGTTATTTATCATAAAGCTCATTGTATTACGGTATGTAAAGTATGCCAAAGACTGCCTTCTCTAACAGCTGTGGCTCTGAGAGCAGCACTGACATGGGTTGAGAACCACTTGAGATGTTTATAGAATGTGACAGCTGTGTTGTTGAGGTGTGCTATTTTGCAAAGTGTAACTGTGATGTCTTTCAGCGGAACCACGCTCCAATTTGTACCCTGCTGTGATCGGAGCAGCGATCGGCGGGATGCTGTTTGCAGCCATTCTTACGGTGTTGCTGCTCATCTACATAATCCGCAATCGCAATAACAATCCCAGTGAGTCCCGCGCATTACACGTTTATACTCTGCAGACCTGTGCAGTCAATTGTTGTTACATTACATTTATATTATTGTTCCGTGTCTCCCTCAGGACTACATGACATGCTGTTTGGCTCGTGAGTGTTTGAGTGTTTGTTTGATTTGTTTGCATTAGTTCACCAAAAAGCAGAAAAAGTCATGCAAAAATGATTTCTTTCCCATACTTTGATTTAAAATGTGAACCTTATTACACACAAACTAAAAAAAACGTGATACTTAAATTTCTTCCTTTCAAACATTTACTTTCTACATATTGTTCATTAATAATAATCTGGATAAATAAGTCTTCTATTCTTTTGCTGTTTTCAGGCAGCTCAGCCAGTCGAGAGAAAACATTAATTTCCCGGAGGACGAGGTCCACGGGTCAGACGGGGGACAGATTGGTGAATCATCCAGTCCAGGCAAGAAAAACACACTTCACTTCAATTATTCATTCATCTTATAAGCCACAAGCAACTTTTGTCAGGACAATATGACTTTGAGTTTGGAGAAATAAATGCTTGAAAGGCTGCCATGAGAACCAATACAAGAAAATAAGTCAAGGTCTTGCTCAGGTTTAAAGGTACAGGTCTTAGTTATTCACTATTAATGTCAGTCACAGTTCAGCTAATGTTCGTTCCATCGATACAAATAAAGCTCTTAAAAGGACTCCTTCACTATTTTCAGTGTACTATAACACCACCAGGGCACAATGAGTCTCTGTCACTTCTTAAGGAATATCATTTTTTTTCCATAGATGCTATTGTATTAAATCATCAGCAATCCACGATACTTCAACAACATGACTTGTGTCTTTTCCAGGTCCAACCATTTTACCCCGTGCTGCTTCCCCCTTCACCACCTCACCCCTGAGTTCCACCCCGACTCCCTCCTCCCCTCCCCTTGGAGACGACAACGAGCCTGTTAATGTCACCATCACTGTCAAAACTACTGGCTCTTAATCAGACGTGAGACACTGTTGGGTTGACCTTTTGGCTCATCACTAGTTGTAGTCTTTTTCTTTTATGTCTCCTCAAAGCTTCAATGACTGCTACTTCCCCCCTACCCCAAAATAACTTGTCTGGACATACACTAACCAATAATCTCTACAGTAAAGTACACATTTATGGATCAGTCTACAGTTTCTTTTCTTCCTTCACAAAAGGTAAAAGACTGAGTATACATGTTTCAGACTGGGCTAATAAACCTTCATATTTCCAAGAAGTGACACAAACTAAACACAGTTCATATAGAACACTGAACTCTTCGTAATGATTCCCATTGTGTGAATGCATTGAATGAATCAAAACATCTAATGTACAATGAATGTCTTTAATATATACTTGACAGGGCTTTACAACAATATGAACTCTTAACGTGGCGCACACACACACACATCACATAAAAAAAGACGCATACTCAACTTAAGCTTTGCTTCTTGATCATCAAGTACAACAACACAGTTTGCACACAGCAGTGCACAGAACATAAACATTATGCAGATCATCACTTCAATGTCTATCACAGTGTGCGTTTGTTGGGAAGCAACGGCTCAGTTGAGGGGAAGTAAAATCTTCTGAGTGCTGACGATGTCACCGAGCTTCTGTTTTATCTTCACAAAAAGCCGCTTAAACTCTAAACCGTCGCCCTGGAAAAACACGAGCGAGACAACTTTTTACAAAAGCAGAGCTTTTACACATTTAATTCAAGTAAACTGAGACAGTAGTTTTAATTTAAAAAAATAGAGATAGAACGTTTCTTGTTATCGTTACCTTTGACAGCCTGAAGTCCAGCATCACCCGCTGATTCATGTCAAGCAAATAAACTTTGAAGATGAGTTTATTATTGCGTTTGTCCAGCGTGCTCACTGTCAGCTAAAGGAGAGAGAATACATTATTAGACAGGAAAATATATTGATGGAATATTATAGCGGCGAAAGGAAAGTTTGGTATTTGTGTCTTGAACATGCATATACCTGCTGAAAACCTCAAAATGATGTAAACGTCGGTGTGAACGTACCTGTTTGGTGCAGGTAAGTTTGAAGCTGAGAGATAGGCCTTCACAAGTGTCTTTCAGGGAAGATAAGGAGGCATCGGCATCTACAGTGGTGAAGAAACGGGTCATTCTTCGCACCAGTCTCTGCCAGGGGGACTATTCAAAGAAAGAAGGATGTTTGAACAAGTGAAAAAAAAAAAAAGGTAATTCAGGAAATGAGAGTTGTTAGAATTGTAATAAAGATTTCTATCTTACTGGACAAAAACTGCATCAAACTGCACCGACTCTGGATTTACCTGACTGGCTCCTGGCGTGCAAAGTAACTGACTCCCCAGCAGCATGTGCTCCGGTTTGGTCGGCTGAGAGAAGCTGACTTGGCCTTCGGGTTGACCGATTAATAAGGCTTCTAATCCGACTGCAGCGAGATCAGGCTGAGAGCTGGAAAACTGCATCCTGTCGTCACTGTGGAGAGAAGAAAATAGCTTGAGTTTGGCAAAGAAACGAGACTGAAATGAGGCAACAGGGACGGGACCTCGGACCTGCTGGAGCGGGACGACACTCCCGTGTCAGATCGGAGACTTTTGTTCCCTCCTGAGCTCAAAGGATCCCTCACACCTACAAAAAGAAACAGACATCAGTCCTGTGAGCTCAGCATCTTGTAGGGACTCGTCACACTCGTTTTGACACTCACCCTGAGTGAACCAGCGGTCCTTCTGTATATCTGCAATGGTGATACGTGCATCTGGGCTCGCCGCCAGTAATTTAGACAACAAACCTGAGGAGAGAGGTCCAATACAAGGTCACAACAATTTAGAAATAGGTGGAATTAAATTCATGTGATTTGGGACTCACTGAGAGGCATCGGTTGTATTTTCTTCCAAGGAGTTAGGTACGTTTTCTTCTGCAGCCAGTCTGAATACTCCTGACAGCGCTCCGTCGGCTGGTCCCACGGCAACTCTGGTGAGACGAGCAACACGGAGACAAACAAATAAACAAGACAAGTTTCATGAGCATTATTTTAAGTATATGCAGTGATTTTAAACGGACTGATTAACAAGATGAAAATGTGCATTTTGCAAGCAGATTCGAAACACTCCCACAAGCAGCAGCTTTTACAATGGCATGGGTTCCAACTAGGATCTGACAATTTCATCAAATTTTCAATTTTGAACGTTTCAAAGCCGTACTGTATTACGGGAGATGTAACGTTACTACCTCCAGCAAGCATCGCGGTGAGGACGATCCCACAGGCCCAGATATCAGCAGGCTGAGCTTTGTACTCCGTCTGGCTGAGCAGCTCGGGAGCGACGTACGGCAACGTTCCACAGAGTCGACTCAGGAGCCGCTCGTTTCCTTTGAAGCGAAACACGGTGGCGAGGCCAAAGTCTGACAGCTTCAGATCATCTTAAAAAAAATATAATTATTAGTATAATTATGAATACATAGTAGTTTCAACAATTGAAGACAAATGGCAGTGTCCTACCTTTGTCATTCAGCAAAATGTTTTCTGGTTTTATGTCTCTGTGAGTGATGCCAACACTGTGGAGGTATTCCTGTAAAAGGTGGAGCAGGTCGAGACGAGCAGACACAAAAACATGAAGTCACATTGACACGCGCTTCACTCACCACCGCCGATATCAGCTGGAGGAAAAACCTGTGAGCATCCGTCTCCGGCATCCCCACATCAGGCTCTAAGCATAAAATAAAGCAAACCCGGAGAGGTAAATTCAACGGTCAAGATTTTAATTGAATGAATTAAAAAGCATCAAGTTTATTTACTGATAACAAGAAAAGATTTGTGTCATTTGTTTTTACCGATTCTATCAAACAGCTCTCCTCCGGAGCAGTACTCCAGGAAGAGGTAAACGGTGGGTCCTTCCTTCCGATGGCCAAAAAAACGGACAACGTTGGGATGGTGGAGCATCTTCCAAAGCAAAAATATCAAATGGAGGCATCAGCATGATATTACTACACAAGAGAGCAAATGAAGATTCCTCATTGGAAGCATTATTAAAAACTATACACAACTATATGCTTTTAAAAATTCTGTAAGCAGTTTCAACCTTTTTTGGGGTAAAAATAAACATTCATTAACGTATATTTCACAAAAACTGACCTACCTTGTGGACGCAAATTTCCTTCCTGACATTTTCACTGCAGTCTTTAGCCTGTGAGGTGTCGATCACCTTTAAAGCCACCGCCTCCTCAGTTTGTCTGTTCACCAGCAGCCTCACTCTGCCGCCGACAGACAACAAAAGAAGGGATCAGTTCCAACAACAAAGACAAGCAAGGGAAGGTCAACAAAAGTAAGAAAATAACATTTTAATGACAGTCCTGGCGTGAGAATGGACATGTATATTTCTCAAGGACTAAAGCAAAAGTGGAACAGATGAGGTCTTCCAAGAAAAACATCGTGTTTGAGTCAAATACATTTATTTAATGGAAGAATTCAGGGTACAACCTCGCCGGTTAATTTAGTCACCGATTACCTTCAGATGCATGTTCCCTAAGTGTGGGAGGAGGATGCTAAGCATGACCAAAGAAAAACCAAAACAGAGAACGTTGCAGAAAGAAAATTAAATACATTACATGAACAATTTGAAATTAGTTGTGTTTTAAAAACACAGACTGCATATGTAGTGTGTGTGTGTATTTATTAAATCTAATGTATTAAACTGATGTGGGACTAATAACTGAGGTGTATCACCACAACATTCTTCATAAATAGAAAGTTATTCAGGGTTTAAAGTTTTGAGTTATACAGATTCTTTGGATGTGTCTACACTGATGTCTGACACATGTTTAAACTCAAAACAGCATCATGGTGCTCTAATACTCTTGCATTTGCTGGTTCTTGTGAAAACTTGTTAAAAGACATTCTGCTGTGAATAAAAGAGGTCTCATACTCTCCGTAGGCTCCTTCTCCAAGAGTCTGGACCAGATCCCAGCCCTGCACAAAGGGAACCGCCATGCTGCAGCACAAACACAAGCAGTGAGATACAGACGAGCACAACGTGACACGATATCATTATGATTTTTTTATATCACTTTTCACAGTACAATAAACACCTGTCAGATTTTTATGTGGATCAGATGTCTGTAAACTTGTCAATATGTGGGTTAGGGTTGGAGGAGGAGGCAGTCAGTTAAATGCCATGATGCGACGCAGGAGCCAGAAAAAGTCGTGAAAGTTACCGACACGCAGTTAAAATAGTCCGTCTCACCTGCACAGCGTTTATCCACAGCACAGGTTTTCTATAGGAAACTTTGAGTCAAAGTTACACACACGCTTAAATACGTCTGAAACCTCAAGATCTGTCACGAATTTGGCGCGGGAATGTTTCATTGATGGTTACTTCCGCCCGATTCGTCACTTCCTGTTTTGTTTTGGCGCCATCTGCTGTCGAACATGAAAAACACACGGTGACCAACACCATCACTCCAAAACAAAAGAGAATGAATAAATCCAGGATGAATGAATCAGAATCGATATAGTTGAGGCTTTTACAGACATGATGTCAGGCGTTTTTGGACACGGTTGTGGTCAGTATATTCAGTAGGGATCAACTGATTTTTGTAAACTTGTGTGTCAACTTGAGATATTGAAGACACACACACACACACAAAAAAGATTTCTTTCACAAAACAACTATGAATTTTGTTTACATTTTATTTTCTCTAATAATTGTATTTTTTCCACAATCCACAAAAGGTTGAGTATGAAACGTAATCCCATTTAAAAGAATCAGGCATTTCAAAGTAAAATGTGCGGTTTAAACCCCACTTTCAACCAGCCCTTCTCGTCTTGCAATGTAAGTTAGCACAATAAGTTTTTGTACTGATTTACTCAAAGAAGCAGCAGCAATAGGAAAAAGTTATAAAGCAATGACTGAGGCTCTTTACTCAATAGTGTTTGGTGGTTTAAACTGTGGCTTGCAGGCCTAAATCAAAGTGGTTTATTCAGTGTGAAGACACAATGTGTGACATTGTGGGATTTCAGATGGCCCCTTTGCATAAGCTTCTGTAAAATAAGATTCAATGTAAACTTCTGTCTATTTTTGTGAATGCAGAATTAAACACTGAATATGAAGTTCTTCATATTTGTGAAACAGAGAGGACGAAGTTTCTTCTTTTCTCCCTAAGCTCGGTTGTGAGGCATCTGTTGTAAGTGCTGCATGAATCAGCCACAATCACAGTTAAACTAACCCTCTATGGCTGAATAATCAATAGATGAACCAACATGTAAACAACTAATGTCTCTGGGTTTTGGGAAATGATGAAAACAAATGTTTGTCCTTCTCTCCATTTCCCAATACACTTTTGGCACCATGTCACTTTGTGTGTCCACATTGCGGAAAATCCAGTTTAAACATCACAAAGCTGTGCCCTACTTAAATCCATGACACACTAGACAGTGATATTTGAGCCACCGCAGCCACACTGAGCAGGTAAACAGTACAGCATTTAACCATCTTATGTTTATAATGGTATTAGTTAAATCTTTTTACATGGGGGGGTTAACATTTCTCTTCAGATTATATTTGATTGAACATCTATATTCATTTAGCAGTGAGTTATAATATGTACAGTTAAAATGTCCCTGCCTAATTTTTTAAAGAGTCAAGTTGATTTAAAAACAACTTGTCATTGCAATTGAGGTGACAGTATGTTTAAGAAAATCTCTGTTTTTGAGACTTTTTTAGATACATTGATCTGCTTTTATTGGTTCTAAAGTTAATAATTACCAAGCTGTTTGTTGTCCAGTCTCTTTCTATGAAGATCACAGTTCATTTTGTCATATATCTACAGCTTCTCTGGCTTCTACTGCTTCTCACTTTGAGGTTCAACATGGAAATTTCCTTCCACCGGAGTTTATTTGCTGTGATCTCAAGTTTCCTCCTAATGGGTATGTATATACTTTTTCCTTTTAAATGAAAAACATATAATGATTTCAAATGTACACATTTCAAATATTTATTTTTCTGATTTCTGAAGTAGATATTCTATATGATATGAAACAACAAGATGAGAATGATGTGAAACAAGCATGAATTTATGAATTTGCCATGTATTGAAAATCCTCTTAAATGTAATTGTGAACATTTATTTGAAGAGGAAAAACATCAGATTTAATAAGATTTCATGTCCAAAATATAAAAAATATTCATTATTTCAATGCGATCTTAAAAATTTTTACAAGTATATACATACAAAATATATGTATTACAGTTGAGATGTGTACATTCATGTTGAACAGCGGTTGTGAAAGGCTCACACAGTGGTGTAGTGGTTAGCAGCACATTTCACTCATAGAAATCCCCCTGGTTCGAGTTTATGTTTGACCTGGAAGCCTTCCTCTATAGAGTTTGCATGTTCTTACGTGAGCGTTTTAGCCATGAACTCTGCCTTCTACCAACAATAAACATATATTTGAGGCTAATAAGTGATTCTTAAATAAAAACAATAACAATTGTATCATAAAATTGTTTCTTTGGAGGTGGAGAGGTGCAAAGTGATTGCACAGAGGATGGTATTGGAATCGAGGGAGGTCATTACACACTGAGCAACCAGCTGCGGACAGGCAGCATGTTGGTCTACCACTGCCCTGAAAACTACTACCCTTACCCCGCCTTGGTCCGTGTGTGCCATCACAGGTGGACACCACTACCTAAAAGATTCCAACCGCAGAGATGCAAACGTGAGTAACATAACAGTAATCCTCACTTCTTTTTTTCCCCTCAGGCTGTATAAAAGCTGACACCATTTTTTGATTCACAGTTGTTGAATGTCCTGACCCCAATGTGCTGGAGAATGGAGAGGCATTGCCTCCTCAGGAGAGATACTTTGTGGGTAACGAGACCACGTATGAATGTTACTCGGGATACACGATGCGAGGCTCCTCCAGGCGTGTGTGTTTGAGTAACGGGAAGTGGAGCGGGCGCACTACCATCTGCAGCAGAGACAGTGAGTCCTCACTTGGAATTGACTATAATTTCAGTTCACTTTGAATTTTATCTATATTAAGAATTTAGTTAGTAACACTTCAGTTTTGTGAAAGAGAAAAAAAAGATTTCATGAACATGTTAAGAAATGCTGCTTTTTCAGTACTTATGTCTCATTTGTGCTTTTTTTTAATGACTTACTCTGGACATTTCTCTTCTCATTTATATATTTTTGATCCCTTGTTAAAGCTTCAAGTACCTGCGCCGACCCAGGTATCCCACCCGGTGCTTCTCGAACAGGGAACTATTTTAATTTTAATGACAAGGTGCAATACCACTGCAACGGCAAAATGTTTTTGGTGGGATCGAAGACCAGGGTGTGTCAGGAGAGTGGCCAGTGGACGGGCAAAGAGCCAGCATGCTACTGTGAGATAAACACCTGCGCATGTTTCACATTATTCACTTTTTTCATGATTAATGCAAACTTCCGTTCTCTTCTGTTTAATTATTGCAGACACACACACTTACGACACTCCGCTGGAGGTTTCAGAGGCTTTTGGGAGTGCGATCACAAACAGTCTCACCACCTTGGAGTCCCTTGGTAAGTTTTCCATCTTTGTCAAAGTGTGTGGGTATGTGTCAGCACTGTTATCGTTGTTATTCCAGCAGTATGCATTATAAACAAAACTTGGGAGATCTTAATATCTTCTTATTAGATAATATAGGCTATGCAACATTTTGTTTTGAAGACCACTGTGTGATTTCCATTGCGGTCTATTGGTATGAGCTAGAAACATTTCCTCGACGTATTACCATCTGATATGAGATTCATTACAAACAATATTAAAGTTGTATTTAAGTGTTTGTTGTTGTTCAGATGACACACAGGAGGGAAGAAAAATCAGAATTTCCAAAAATGGGACACTGAACATCTACATCGCTGTGGACATTTCTGAGAGCATTAAAAAGGATCAGGTCGATAAGGCCAAAGATGCCATCTTGAAACTTATTTCAAAGGTGAGAAATGTCAGCTGCAACACATCCTGCAGATTTTCTTTTTTTTTATTGACATTGTTCTTACTCTCAACGATAAAGGATTTTAAATGTTTAATAATGGAAAGACAGACTGCAACAGAGCTCTGTCTCACAATATGCTGAACTTGCAGTCAGTAACACTGTACTTGGACGGGAGTTATATTAGAATAACTCTGCTGATTGTGGGCTCAGATTTAAGGGCCTGAGGATGCACGTTGGGTGAAATTACAGACGAGCGCTGACATTAAGTTTGCTGACTTGTTAAAAAGCATGTTAGAAATACTCCAATCAGTCAGACGAGTCTGGACATTGAATCTATCATTTGATCTTTTGAGGGATTAACAGACATAAGACATTGTATTGAACATGACAGAAGGAGCCAATTCTGTTTCTGAGTCAACATTGTTATGAAGCGTCTGGAAAACCTCAGTGGGGTTTTTTTCTTTTTCTAAATAGTACTCCTCATGTGAAACAAGGGGAATGCCAGCCAAATGAAATGAATAATGCATGAAGCTTCTTGATTCCTGACACACATTTAGAAGCCCATTTGGCACACTGTCCACATGACATGTACACACTTAATCTCATTCAATGTGGCTTCCAGCAGGGCAGCCCATTAGAAGTACATTTCATTATGAATTACAAATCATAATCTTGACTGATGCCTTTTGGCTGCGGCCCTTTTTTGGCTTGGTGTCAACGCACACTTCAGGAAAAGCTTTCTGCTGATAAATGGACCAATTACTTAAGAAAATAACAACCATAAGCAGTTTGAAACACACAAAGGTGTTGCATTAACAAAATGCCTCACAGCAGTTTCACAAGTTAAACATGTGTTCACAAAATAGTGTCAAGAGTTCGAAAGAGATCGTTTTCTTTTACGTGTTCACAGATTTCATCTTTCAGTGTGACTCCAAACTATGAAATAATCTTTTTCGCTTCGGAGGCATATGAAATTGTCAACATTCTTGACTTCCTCAACGGCGGAGTGGATCTAAGCTCTGTCAAGAAGAAGTTGCAGGAGTTTGAAACAGATGGTGAGACAAAAAACACTGAGCTCAGATGTGGATATTTCAATCCAGAACTTGAAATTGACACAGTGTTTTACTATGTGTGGTGTGTGTGTTTGTTTTGGCTCATAGGTAGAAGCCATGGAACAAATCTGGCCAACGTCTTCAAAAAGTTCTTAGAGAAAATGGCGATCATAAAGATTCGAGCTGGAGAAGCTTTTTTGGAGCATCGCCATGTCATTCTCATTTTCACAGACGGTAACATCATGATTGGGCTTGTTTACTTGACGTATTTTGTTGGTAACAGGTGTTGGGATCCAGGATTTTCTAAGACAGTGATTTGTAACCTTTTTCTTGAGGAACCCAAATTGTTACCATTGTAAACTTCTATAAAGCCATGAAGGGGCAACATTCGAATTTATGTGACATTAATGAATTAAATGCTGAATCACGTGTTCTAAAGACACAGTAAAAAATGCTACACCTGTAGGAATTATTGGACTTCACGACCTCTCATGAATTGTTAGTGTGTGTTTTTGTAATTTTTCCTCACTGGTGTCTTTCCCTGCAGGGGGGTATAACATTGGGGGGTCACCCGTACCAACTGTTGTAAGGATAAAGAACATGGTGTACATGAACCACACCTCTCAACTGGAAAATAGAAATAGAGAAGAATATCTTGGTAAGTTCAATTTCTGATTTGTCACACAACCAACGTTTTGCAGCTTCAGTGCAGATCAACTGGGGGAAAAAAAATCTTCACTCATCTGCTTTTGTACCGTTGTGTTACAGACATTTATATTTTTGCCATCGGAGCACAAATCTTGGACGACGACCTGCAGCCGCTGACTGCAGGGACCGGAGGCCAGCATTACTTCAGAATGAAAGACATCACAAATCTAAAAGCAACCTTTGATGAGATAATTGGTAAGTCACCTTTGTGTTAGGATAACTTTGTAAATCCTCTGTTTGGTCTCCAGCTTTTTGCATGTCAGAATTCACCCCAGTCTGCATCACCCAGCATCGGTTTGACAGAAGGGAGAGATTACGTTACAAGATTACGAGAGGAGGCGTGCTGGGCTCTCTTGTTTCATAAAGTACCCTCGATTATTAATCTGACACTTCTGATGTATCAGAGATGGACAGATATCATGAAGCATCCCACAGGACATATAATCTATTGTAATGTA
>OMNM01037747.1:36848-54572 GCA_900302745.1 Parablennius parvicornis | reverse complement strand
CTGTATGAGTACTTCATCAAACAATATTGATATCGTGATCCGTACATCCCGACAAATATAGACATATATATATATATATATATATATATATATATATATATACATTTTTTTTTTTAAATGACTACTTTCTCCTTTTTCTTTGTCAAGTTAAATTTCTGTGTTTATCATGTTTGTTATTGTAAAGCATCGAATGAGCCCACATGGGCTGAGCACCATGAGGGTGACAGTAAAATAAAGCAAATCAGAGTGCTAAAAGATGAGCAACATTCCCACAAGATGCTAAATGACCACGGAGGCACAAAAAACAAAACAAAAAAACATCAACAAAGATTTACAAAATGAAGACGCTTAGTGTGATACAGTCTGTCTCAGAGGAAAGACAGAGATCTGTGACTGTAGATTATAATCTGTGGTCAACATAATGATTAAATAAAAGCACTTATACAGACCATGTTATGCAGGCATGCTAACTACATCGTTTTCAGTATTTCTGCCAATTCAAACCTCGTTTTCAAAAGGTTGCCATGTGAACGTGGAACTCTTCTGAAACGAAAATGCAAACATTGTCTTGTAAAGGGAGCATACGTTCATTTTCTCCATCTACTTCCACAACAAGCTTGTTTCCTGCACATTAAGCTACCAGTCTTAGTCCACATGAAGTCGGATAACATTGATAAAACTCACCGTCATACCCATGGTAAAATCCATGCAAAAAAACCTGGATAGGAAACCATAAAAGACCAAAGAAAACCCTCTAAGATGCAAACCAATGACAAAAATATGCTCAATGACCACGAAAAGACACCAGATAACACTTAAACAGACTTACAAACACATGTAGGGTTTGTTGAAGTAAACAAAAGCACGTTTTATGTAAATACTCTGGAACTCCATCTGACTGACACAAGATACAGATAAAATGCCCGTTTGCCTTTTTGAAACCTGTTCAGTACATTTCCTCTTCATTCTCACTTGCTGCTTTTAAACAAACAACCAACATGTTCGTCTGAACTTCAGCAAGTCAAGCACAGTGAGCACAGTAAGTGCAGACATGTGTTCTATGGCTGGAAACCGAGATGTACCTACAGACAACAGGAAATAAAGTGCTCTTAATGGACGCAATTATAGAGATTGTTGCTGTTCTGGAAGAAGAAAAAAAGCACTGCCGTAGAGACTAATTTCAATATTTAAAGCTTCGGGAACCGAACATGATCTTTCTCTAATTAGGTAAACAAACCGAGATAAAAGAAATTGGGCAGATTAATCCAGTAAGAACCTTGAGAGCCACATTCGAATATGAAGTGTTTTCCATGCTTTCTTTCAACTCCATTTCGAGGGCGAGAAGCTTCAACAGAGCCTATTACAGTGAGAGGGGAGAGTGGGTCTGTGGAGGGCGAACAAATGAATCTATTTGGTTTCCATTAGTAAACCTCTTTCACCCCTAACCTGCCTTCAATTCCACCCCCTCCGACGGGGAAATCCAAGGTCCAAAATCTAAAATGATTACTTCATTTACCGGCGAGGAATTGCACAGCGAATCTAGAATGACTGATGACTGGTTGTTCTTATAGAGGCTGCTCCACATATTTTCCCCAATACGTCTTCTGGGGGTCTCTGACAGGTTGGAAAGGGGAGGCGACGGCACATGTTCCAACAAAAGGCTCGGCTAATACGAACGCCTCACCTGGCAGACCCACTGCGATTTACGCTCAATGGAAAATACAGTCTTTACCAGCGTAACTGCAGCATACGAGTCGGGGTTGAGATTAGAGGGCACGGCAGTTCGTCGACAGCATATGTTTGCTCCTCTCAGAGCTCAGCGGTGATGCATTTATTTTTCACTCTCCACCACAGCCGAGTATTTGTGAAGAGGGCTGCACTGTGCGGCTCAACATGACAGCCTCAAATGCAATCAGCTCTGATTGTTCTCTGATTACCAAGATGTGACTGGGAGACAATCTGCAATGCAATGACCTGAATAAATTAGATTTTTTTTTTCTCATTTAAATAACGCATTGAAAAAAAAAAAAAAAGAAGTGTTATTTTATAAGTTTTGTGGTTGTTGTTTGATTTCTTTTCTTAGATGGTCTCTGTTGCCAGACTGCAGACACACACTCATATGGTATCGACAAAGCAGAAACTCCTCATGTGGAACAAAGCACATATTGACAGACAACATACTGTGGCCACATGCTGACAATGTTTCCCCAGTATGAACATTAGATGGGATCAAACTTTGCTCGGTGTTTAAAGATAACAGCGATTGAGTGTTTTAAAGGGAGGCGGGCGAAAAACTTATCTGCTGATTACTGTTAAGCTCTATTATAGATCAGAGAGGATGAAACTCCTCAATCAAATATAAAGTGATAACAACAGATTGTGTGGATGCTTTCGTTGTACCTTATTTTACCAAATGAGAACCACAAAACTGAAGCACTGTGAACATGTTTCATGAGGCTCTGGGGATTCATCGACGGTGAATTACAAGTGGGGAAAATACAGTAAATATGTTAAAGCTTACCTATTTACAGAGAAAATTGTTCAAGATTAAAACTCAAAATTTTGGTAAGGTCTGGGTAAAAATGTAAAAAGGTTCACAAACCTGAGACAAACTGCATCTAAAAATTGTTGAGCAACTTAAGAAAAATGTTCCTCAGTGTAAAATTGTGATCCAGTGATCAGATGAATTGACAATTGAGGTTTGAGAACAATGAAATAAAGATGAAAAACATCATCCAGCGTGTGTGATTTGGTAAACTGCACTAAATAAAGATAAGCTACTGAATAAAATTGTGTGACACAATTTTAATTTCACCAATTTTTCAAAATTTTAAATCACAAAAGGTGTATTTTTTTTTTTTTTTTACCAGAATTGTTTCATTTCACAACTTTTGAAATACTCAAAATGTTGAAACTATGTACATACTTCATCCCTGTAAAGTTGATACTGTAGGTGCGCGTCACATTCATAGTAAATAGTTCTTCTGCACATGCGCGAGCCGATGGACAATAACAACAGCTTGACTATCAGTCCAAACAACAGCACCCACTAGCCACATTAAAACATTTCAGTGTCTCTGCCGTCCCCATGTAAACTGACACACTTTTCAAAATGTTGCCATGAAAACCCCAAACTTTTCCGAAACAAAAATGAATAAACAAGACGTTTTCACTCGAAAACACTTGTCGTGTAAATGCGTTCTTGGACCATTTGGATGCACAGGATTCTGTTAATGTTTTGTTCGAGTTGTGACAACACAATAAAACCAAATCTCACTGCAGAAAGAAAAATCTGCATCCACCTTGTACCTCGCAGACGAGTCTTGACTCACAGATATTTCCAGTCCCACTCAGACGTTGGTTTTGTGTGTACGCTGCAGTCTGAGACGCTGCAGGGCGCCCTTTAATATCTCAATCTAATCAAAACTTAACGGCAGTGCTCGAAGGACCACCGGGGTCGACTTTTAACGCCCACACTGCGCTGCCACGGACATACACTGCTTTATCCCCACTGCTCTCGTCGTTAAGAAACCTTTTCAAGCTGATTGGAGAAGAAATGTCAGGAATGACTCGGTGTCTAATTAAAGGCCACAGTAATCAAATCAGCTTCATTTGTGCAATGAAATCTACTAAGTAGACAATTTGAGGGCATTAGTGTAGCAGTTGACCGCCGGTCCAGAAGAAGCTTTTGGTATAAACATTGAGAAATGTGCTGGGAGACAATATTTTGATTTAAAGCTTGTTGCAGAATGACAAGGACTCACAGCTTGCTGTATTGTATCAGTGATGTTGGCCAGACGGAAACTGCCCTTGTCCAATAAAGTGGTACAAAAAAACTATTGTAATAGGATTCCTGCCTTGTTAAAAATGATGACTAATGCCTCTCAAAGCAGGTTTTTACAGACTACAGAAACTGTTCTTTCTGGCTTTTATCAGATATTCAATATAAAGCCACTTTTAACTCCGGCCAATTCATATAATGGTTCCTTGTATCAGAGAGAAGATCTAATACTAAGGAGATTTCTCTTATCAGATGGACCTCAGGTGGCCAGGCCTGCTCCTGCCACGCTTCATCTTGCTCAAAACAGCATCACATTAGAACTGCTCGAGAAAGAAAATAGAAAAATGCAGGAATAACAACTGGCTGTACGCATACATTTACCCGACCAGCCCCCTCAAACAGACACAAACCACACACAGAAGATTTAGTTTTTCGGGATGGGATTAAGAGAGACATTTCATCTCATGTACAAACACGTGCACAGTGGAATTAGTTGTTCCTAATGCTTCTCCCATTTTGGTAACAAACAGTTGGCAGCGATTATGCCTCATCACCTTTGACTGAGGGAGCCTCATTCATTTGTGCATCACATCTTCAGGGCCTTCTGAGAAAATCTGCAACAAGTCATCAACCACCGTCAAAGGAGACTGTGAACGCTTATCCATATATTTCATGTTAAGTGACACAGTAAGTTCTCAGGAGCAATTACAGGAGCAAAATGGCAAAAAGGGTGCAGACATTCGTCATGTTCTTGCATTTAAATGTCACAACAGTCAGTTATACTTATCACACCTGTCGTAACGCTAAGCAAACCCTAAAGAACTTTTTTGATCCGCTCGCAAGTAGACATTTTGAAAACCATGACTATAATAAACCCTGATCAGTCACAACATTATGTTTAATATATTCTGAGTCACATTTCCAGAGGAAGCTAAAGTAACTTCTGCAACAGTCTGATCTACAGTGCTTCATCTACTGGATCGGCTACACGCACCAACCACAACTTCCCACGGGCATCTATAACTCTTAGCCCGGTCATGACCCCATCACTGCCTCACTTCCTTAGATCATTTTGGATCAATACTAATCACAGCAGTTTTGGAGATGCTATGACACAGTTATTTTTCTCAACTGGTTGGTTGTAACCAGTTGTGTAGCGCTCCCTGGGGAAGTATTTTATGCATTCTTTTCATGCAGCCCAGAAATGTACAATTGTCTCATCAGCCCTCATGCTGCCCAGTGAACATAGATACTAACCAGTGCCGACCAATTAGAGGCAGAGTAGGTCGGGTTATAGCTTCACCATCCTAGGGAAAAAAAAAAGCAATTTGGCTTGTAGATACTCCTGAGTGGTGCATGAAGAGGGATTTGGAAGAGGGTTTGACCATTGATGACTAAAAAATAAACAAGTATATGCTGCGCTGGTCACAAACAAAAAATTGTTCACCAGCCTATTTTCAGTATGAGTCACAGGCCTTTGACCAGTGCAAAGAAAATGTTAAGATAAAATTCATAGTACAGCAGGTGGATAGTAAGTTTAGTAAGCAAGTTTTTTTTTCCGTATGCTAATAGAACGAGACGAAATATGGGCATGATGCTGAATATGAAATACAAGTTTGATTATGTTGGGGACAAAAGACGACCAAAACATCAGAGCAAGACAGCAAGACATGGCAAATAAAAAGATGATGCCATAAAATCTAATTAAAGATCAATATATTTGATATTTGCACTTGAAAACACAGTTGAGTCTGTCAAACAAAACTCATCCAGTTGAGCTAAAGAGGAACTCTTTCTCTAAATATATTCCTACTTTGTGGTCATTCTGACAATAATCAATAAACTTGTTTTTGAGAGTCTGTGTATTGGAATACTGTAATATTCGATTTGGCCATGACAGATCAAACTGCACCCTATTATAATTGTGTATTGAATGGTGACCACTGGTGTAAGCCACCGTAATTCATCACTTGTGTCAAACTGTAATCTATTTCCCCACTTTGTTTCCTTCATCCCTGAGCACAAACTGTTCACTTGGTGCTTGATAAATCCTAAACCACAAAAGAGTGTAACAGCAAAGAGATAATAATGAGTGTTAATCCCTTCACTTGTCAGTGTTCACAACTGATCAGTCTATAATGCCGAACGGACTTAACCTTTAATACCAGAAAGACAACACTAACATGACATTTCCTTTGTACAATGACAAAGCAATGTATACACGAGGCGGCTGGATGATTAATGCATTTGTCAACCAGCAAAGTCATACAAAGTCTGTCCATTGTATAATCCCACAATGGCTGTTTCAAATACAAATATGTATTTTCTTTGGGGGGAAAGATAACAAAGGTGGGCTTTATTGAGAAAGCCTCCAAATAGGAGGGATCCCAGCAAAGGGGATCAGATGAACTGATGAAGCCGGTAAAATGTCTTCCAAGACTAAGTCCAATTGACCGGACTCAATTTCATTCACAAAAATAGAAAACATGATGCCACAATTAATTTCACATTTGATATTAGGCCTTCAAAAAGCAGTGAGTTTGTGCTGAACGTCAAAAGTGTGTCTTATATTTGAGTCCCTCTGAACTTTCTGGGGGAAAAAAAAAAATGTTAACAAGCCTGATACTGATGCTCAACAATTTCTGTCCACACAACACAGATGTTTTCCAACAGTGAACTGGCAGCGAGGATGGATAAATGTGAAAATGCTTGCTCAGCATCTCGCTGAAACGCTGAGGTAGTAGCTCCTTAACTTGCATGAGGTAGCACTGCCAAACTACACGTCTTGGCTCTGACAGGCATCAATAAGACCGGTCTGAACCAGCCCACTGTACAATCAGTGCCAAAAAGTCCTATAATGACTCCAATACTGATGAGGTGCTTCGAAAGGCTGATGAAGCAGGGGCAATTTAGGGTCACCAATTGACTTCACATGCATGTTTTTGGACTGTGGGAGGAAACCGGAGTACGCCCCCACACACACGGGGAGACAAAGCGAACACCACACAGAAAGGCCTAGGGCCATATATGAACCCACAACCTTCTCGCTGTAAGAGCTCTAACCACTGAGCCACTGCGCAGCCCCAAGAACACTCAATGTGTTTATTGATTTCAGTTCAGCATTCAACACCATCACTTCCCAGCAACCTGGGCTTCAACAAATCCTTGTGCATCTGGATCCTGGACTTTCCCTCTGACAGGCCACGGATTGTAAATGGACCCCTATAGAATATGGACATCTCCTATAGAAAATGGAATAACAATTGTATTATCGATAAACGATTAGAATAACAACAGGTTCAAAGTGCTCGCACATGTTCTTTGAGAAAATGGCATTGTCTGATGGTGCAGATAGAGGGGGAACATTTTCTTTGCCATAGAGTACTGGACACAGGTACTATAATATACATTAAATACAAGGGGTACAGATTCTATGTCATAGGAAATGGACATAGATGAGATAAAACACATTTTATATTGGGGTGAAAAACATTTTATTTGATTTTAATACGATAAAATGTTTATAAATATGTGAATATTCAATGTATTCGGAATGATTAATTTCCAAATCATTTAGATCCATTTCCTAGTCAAGAACGTTTATTATAAGCAAATGTTTGTGGAGGAAGGGGTCCATATTCCGCAGTGGAAAATGGACCTGAGGGTCCATACTCAATACTAAACCAGCTTTGCTGTGCAGGCTCTGCAACAGCTTCATACCTTAGGACTTAGGACATCTGAGGTGTAAATACTCTGTTGTCAGGTTTGAGGATGCAACCATCCAATGCAGGGTTCTTATGCACCTTATCACTATATCACCATTTGTTTTTAAACACTTTTATTTAAAATCCTAATGTACTTGTGCCTTAAGTGTTGCTATCTGAGCCATTTGTAACAGAATTTTGTTCAGTTGTGCACCCGTGCTGTGCATTTCGAATGATCCATCTCTACTCATTTGTTGTGTTTGTATATATATTTCTGAGGCAGTGTCACAGGTCCAATACAGGCCTGGTATAAATAATGCAATATATACAGCGTTTCATGTGGGAGATATAGTTATTGCAGAATTATTGTGTATGGAAAACCTTTTATTAAAAGATGTGTTTTTCATCTCCAATGAAGAGATCATTCAGATTCAGTATTGGGATTTTTTAATTTTCCATTTCGATTTCAGTGACACAGCACCACTCTCTAATATGTTTAGACTCCATGTTTATAGGCTTGCGTTTTCATTATCTGCAAGTATTTATTGTAAATTACACTTTTTTTTCCCCCACCGCAACAATGTTGTGATCTTAAAGTATATGAGCCATCCTTCATGTGTGCGCCAGAAAAGACAAAACATCCCCAGGCCAACAGACCAGAAGCTTTTTTTCAATCCACAGAAAGTCTTTTTAATACAAAGACAAATACATCCACTGCTCGCTACACTGGAAGATACTTTCCAATGTTCACTTGTCACAGGCTAAGCTCTGCAACTCTTTATTTGAATCCACAGGATTACCAGGAAGCCGTGTGGCACCCAACAACCTGTTTCCTTAAACCTATTAATTATTTATTGTGCAGCCAATCAACCTGAGGTGATGCAGCCCGGCTGGACCCTGGACACGGTGTCCACCAGCAGCAATCAATCAAACACAACCCGGAACAATCCCAAACAAATCCAGGGCCACCCTCTTGGAGGTTGATTGCCTCGGGCAATAATAAGCTCAGGATTACACAGGATGTAAGAGTGCAAACTGGCAACTTGGATGAGCCAATTATTTCTCCCCTACTCACAATGACAATGAGCCTGCAGCTTCCAGCATGCCTGACCTTCCAGGAATCCGAGAAATGTCGCCTGACAAGAGTCCCTCTAACACTGACAAAGCAGTGGAGAAACCCACCCATATGAATACACACCTTTACACCAATGCACACCGCGGTGCACTCCTGTTACTGAGGACTTACTATAATTTCACCAGGGACGGGACGCGATTGTGGCTCCGCCCTCTTTCCTAATGACACAGCTCAATGTGACCAGTGGCTGGACCTGCTACATCATCTATTTTTAGAGGGAGCCGGTGCTCACAGGGAGTCTGTGGGGAATGCAAAAGTCAATAAAGAAGAGAAGCACAATGCAACCAATCTTTCATTGACCCTCAGACTTCCCTCTTCAGAGCTCCTGCTATCATGACGCTGTAAATCTGTGATGATGAGAGCCTGCGGAGGATTAATCTGCTGCTGCAGAAAATGAGAAGCCATCTATCTTTTCCCTCTGGAGAGATACTCTAAATCCCTCAGGGAGGCCGAATATCCCAGTGATCTCTATCCCCCTCGGCTCTTACAAACCTGTGGTCAGGTGGCGGGCAGACTGCCAGGGTCCCTCTTCATGTACAGAGGCTGCAGCTTACCGTCTTCTGACTTATTCACTATGCAGCATGCTGGGAACCGGTCCAGCCTTCACTATCTATATTGGAGTTAACAAGAAAACACACTGCATGAGCTGGACAGAAGCTCACAGATCTATGCGAGTTTTAGGAATCCAGATTCACATATATAGACAACTGTTAGCCAGCAAAAAAAATCTTCACAAAACCTCTGAATGCAGTGATGTGTCTGGTATTGTTCATTAACAGCAAGACTTCAGTCAGACATATCTTGTTCCCTGTC
Organism: Parablennius parvicornis; assembly: GCA_900302745.1. NCBI lineage: Eukaryota > Metazoa > Chordata > Actinopteri > Blenniiformes > Blenniidae > Parablennius > Parablennius parvicornis. The sequence continues at coordinate 45,139 of OMNM01037747.1, read as the reverse complement.
TTGGAGTTTCCATGCTTGTTCAATTGTTTTTCTACATTGCAACAAGTGCTACTTGAGCTTTCCTTAGACATTTGGTACTCTCTCTGGCTATCTTAAATATGAAGGGAACTACATAGAGTCACAGGAGGTACAGTACAAAAGTACAAGAGAGACAGTCTGCTCAGTTCATTAGACTATGTTCATTTTGTAAAGTATATAAAAGTAATTCAGACCTGTTTTTTCTAAAGCCATATTTACTCAACCTTTAAGTGAAAACACAAAATTTTCCTTGTGTTTTGGGTGTCTGTTTGCACGACAACAGTGTTCGGGCTTAGCCTCCGCGGAGATGGTGGAAACACTGGCAGTTTGCGAGGTGGTTTCACAGTTGAGAGTCACCATAATAATAATAATCCCACTTAGTAACATTTCCATGCAAATGTTTATATACTCACCATTGTTTACTGTTCTCTGCTCGTGTGTGGTTTCAATACAAAAACAAACAGCACCCACGAGTGGCCGAACCTGAAAACTATATCGTTTTCAGCGTTTCTGCAGCTTTTGGAGAAACTGACATTGTTTTTTAAAAGTTCCTGTATAATCAGTAAACTTTTCAAAAAGGAAAACAGAAAAATTATGCGTTTTCACATCAAATACTGTAATTTCCAGACTATTGAGCGGACCTGAATATAAGCCGCACCCTGAACGCATCACGTCATTTCTCAGCGACATGAAGCTCATTAACCTGTAAAAATTCATAAATTAGCACGCCATTGTTTAAAACGCAGAGTTAAAATCTGCTCGGGGGCTAAACCTATCAATGACATTTTTATTAAGCCTAAATTCAATGAGAGCGATACGAGCTGAATACATCAAGGATGGGTCACTTTTGCAGCATTGGACCACACGGCCCGGGATGAGGGGTGGAGGATCTGGCAGCTTTATTTAGAGGTAATGTGGGGGGCTCCAATACAAAAAGGTTGTCTTAGGACAGAATCATGATTTGCATGGTTTCAAATGCCATCTAAACAATCTGAGAGTCAGACGAGTCATTCTGAATTGGAAAGAATATCTTCACAGAGTGCATGTTTAACAATAAATTTGCTCAGGCAAACTCTGAATACATATTTATTCTTTCTTATTGCTGAACACTTACATCTTTATATGCTTGTATCATATCAGATAAGTCAATTTACACCAGTGCGTTACAAGGAAACACCTCACACCTTTGTTTATTAGGTTGTAAGGGCTTGACATTAAGGCATGTTGATCCCCTGTGGCTCACTAAGTGAACCCAGATGTTCGCCTCAAACACCCACAGGTGATTTTTTTTCCCAGAGTGTCTTTATGTACGCTTTGTCTACTTGGCAGTGTCAAAAAATGTGCGAAGCCATGCGGGTGAAAATTATAATAAAAGGTGTCTGAACAGTAACCTGACCAACAACCGCAGTTAATGATTTAATGAACAATTAAGTGCCTAATTATTCTCACCATATTACATCCAAACAGATGTATCCTCTTGTGACTTGGTTTGGCCCTTGGTGTAAGTCACCTGTAATCACCACTGCTTCATCTATCGGGCGAACTGGGATCCTTTCAGAACAGCGCAAAGCCAGAGACAAAACATATTTTTCCAGCTAATCTGTGACTCACGGCCTTTAAATCATCAAAACAAATGTTCCCATTTCAGAGCTCTTATCTCTTTAGAACAGGTTCCTCAGTGTGCATGTGGTGGTTCACAGAAAGAAAGAAAGAAAAAAAACCAAGCAAGCCTGGGAGCGCGCTCAAGAACAAAATCAGACACGTGGTGCTCTTTGTGTGGGGAAAGGTCACAGGCAGCGGATAACAGAGGGATGGCCACGAGCGGGCTGCTGGTATCACAGTGAGCGAATGTTTAGCCCAGCAGTGCTTCAGTGACTCATCTTACAATCTTCCAAGACACACCATTGTTGTTTACATTATCTATGCACATCTTGAAAAATGATGCCCCAGAAGTGAAGAAAATCTGTCCTCTCTCTCCCTGGCTTGCTGTAATTTTTTTAAGTGTGTTGCTCCAACAAGCGAATCAGAAATCAAACAATTTTATTGTGTCATTGGGGATTTCGCCAATCCCAATCAAGGTAGGCCCTCCCTTTGACCCTCCCACAGTTATGCAGCACTGCTCTGGCACATGGCACCATGAGAGGAAGTACTTCCTCCTTTTCCCATAATGGGCATGTGTGGGTAGAGCCAGTCCAGCTCACATAGACACAGCAGATCCGGAATGCAGCTCCTATGATCCAATATTCAAGTAGCTGAAAATCAAGGAAAAAATCTGGGGCAATAAAGTTAAAATACAATGTTTTTGGACCAACAAGACCCATGTGAAATTATTGAAAACCTGCTTAATATGAGACCATTAATAAAAATAGCAAAAGACAGAATTTCAATTATGTTCTGCCAAAATGTTATGCCATAATATAAGGAGGAGAAAGATGGTTTGTACAGCACTAGCAACTTAATCACCAGAGACATTTGAACAAGCAGATTTAGCAGTTAAAGTAAAGAGCTACATGCTACATGCAACAAGCTAAAGAGTTTTTGGAACTCAAACACCAGCAATGCTACATGCTAAACATGATAAAAACATGACTGGTTTCGGCAAGTAGCAAAAGGTTCAGCTTGGCGAGTACAAGTACTGTTGCAGCTGTGCAATGGCAAGAATCTGGTGATTCATATCACAATAAAGAATTTAAGATTCTATCCATCTTTTTCTGGATACTTTATGGGTGTTGAAGCTGATGTCAGGGTACACAATATACAGAAAACACTCATTCACGCCTAAAGGTAATATGCAGTCAACATTTCACATCAAATGCATATTTCTAGACTGTGGGAGGAAACCATATATGCAAAGGGAGAATTCAAAAATCTCTTCAGGCCTGGACTTGAATCAGGGCTATTATCACGGGGGAAGCAAACATGCGAAACCACTACATCATCATGCAGCCTGTGTTGCAAAACATCCTCTGAAATGTTTTCAAGCCCTAAACAGCACAACTGTCTCCTGGTTCACCTCAGACTTCTCCGGCCACGCACAATCTGTTCAGTGCAAAAACTATCACTCCCACCGTTCCCCAGTCAGCAGTGGAGTGCCCCAGGGCTCTGTCCTGGGGCCCCTTCTCTTCATTATTTACTATCTCCCACTGCAGTATTTTTAGAATCCATGGACTCGGCTTTCATTGCTATGTGGATGACACATACCTCTACTTCTACGTCTTCAAGAAAGAAAAACTTGATTCACTCATAATTTTAGTTATTTTTCCAAACTCGATGGAAATAAAACTGTATTCACCATTTGTACCAAATCCACACACTTTAAATTTTTTCATAAAATATCGACAGTGTCATCTTTGACAGTCCCTCTTTCACGTCCAACAGCAAGATCATACAAGCTGCTTACTTCTATCACTTTTAACAGTACATCCATGTATTGATACATCCTTGATTGAGATACTCTTTTAAGTGGTTTACCACATTAGTCCCTCTATGAACTTCAACTTATCCAAAACTCAGCTTCTAACTTTTTCCACCTCGGTCTTCAAACAGCTTCACTGGCTCTCGATCTATTTTCACATCTACTATAAAATTACTGCCTCACACCACACCTCAGCCCTCCACAATCTTGTTCCGTCCTTTATGCATCACTGCACTCTTGGAAACATACGCGCTTTTCCACACCCTTCTCTGATGACCTTCTCTCCATCTGTCCAACATGGGACTGTTGACCTATTTCTGAAACAAACTCTCAGGATATCAGGACTGCAACTTCTGTACACACTTTGAAATAGCGTCTTAAAACACTCATACTCCAATCGGCCTTCCCATCTTGATAATTCACCTGATTTTAACCTGACTGATTTTATTGGGTTTAGACTCTTGTGTGTATCCTGTTTTATGTAGTTCTGAAAGCTCCATTTAAGAGCAGTTTAATGAAAGGTGGCCTGGAGAGCAGTGAAGGGTGCTTACCAATAAAATCATGATAAACTTGATATGTATCAGCGACAATTGACCACACAAGTCGTCTCTACTCACACGTTTTAGGCTCAGTTCGATGAAGTCGAGTTGATTTCTGAATCTTTTTCTCTCATCCGCAGCATAACATAGCAGAAGAGTTACAATTGGTGAGACTGATTGTAATCTGTTGCAGAGTGAGAACAACTGACTTTTGTTTAATTTGTCTATTAAAGATGGTATTTTCATATGCTGACAGCACTTTGGTTCAGCCCTATTCTTTCTCTTTCTCTGGCATTAAGTCTAGTTTATTCTTCAGAAACACAAGAGTTTCAGCCCTCTGATCTGCGAGCCTCCTTCTTCTTTCGCTGGAGATGTTCGCGGCAGCATTGAAGAGTCTCTCATCCTGCACCCTGGAGTAAGCTACAAAGAGAAATTTTGATGTAGGAGCCCAAAGAGGCGAGGCAAGGCTGGTCGATTCTTCAGAACTGGAAAGGATTTGAGAAACGGTTTGCTCACAAAAATAGGTTTCTTTCACCAAAGCAGAGCTCCGGTGGTGTGAGCTGGGCCGGGTCAGGTAGTGCTTCTCACTCCTCCAGGCTTTCATCAAAAAAAAAAGAAGAAAAAAAAAGACTACCATCTCTGCTCTTTCATGCTATTCCATCATCCACACTGAGATATTTATACAGGACTTCCGCAAGGACACCTGAGCAGAAATAGTGAACAATATAGAGGAGCTGAGGAGGAGAGCACTGTCAACAGAGATCTTAGCAGAGGTTTAAGCTCCTTCTCTTCAGTGAAATCACAAGGCTGTCGCTGCAGCCCCCAGAGTCCATTCCTCCCCCTGCAACGCTGTCACCGCTAAGTAGTAGCAGACAATCTGCCAGAGCCGCCTCCGCCGCTGATGCACACATCATTAATAGAAACAGAGAAAGCAAGAACTGCATTTTTATATATGTATAATTAGATTTTTTTATATTATAGATATTGTGACAGCACACAGTGAGATGAAGAAATATCTTGCTGTCACGTCTTGTCGAATAAATTAAATGTAAGATAAACATGCAAGTTGAAAAGTGGATCTGGAGTTATTACAGTTGGTCCTGAGGCGGAGGAATGAAGGTCTCAGCCAATATTTTTCTTTCCAATCCAACAGCTGAGGAGCATTGTTATTGCAGAACACAAATGGGATTCAAGGAGTGGGTGACACAGCTCTAAATTTACACAACAATCCTTCATTTTTTCTTTTTTTTTTTTTGAATCAACAGAAATCTGGACAAGGACTGCAGACTGCTTTTTACTGTTCATACAAATGATATCTTTTTAGTGTATGTTGTCAAAGAGTTGACTCATGTTGTGGTTAAATAAAACACCAACAATTCAAAATAAAAAAATAAAAATAGATCAAATATAAATGTAGAACCGTCACATTCGAAATGTCAGGTAAAATTCCTTGAAGACAATCTGCAATCTGAAGACTTATGCATCGTCTATACAAGAGGAGTTATTCACAAAAGTATTTCATTTTTATTTTGATATTCTATAATATTCTACAATATAATTTTGATATTCTAAAATATTGGAATCTACACTGGCATTGATTAGAGTGGAGGAATCAGACAGATTTTTGTTCAGGGGCTACATATAGGTCAATTTCATCTTGAGCGGCCCAGATTGGTAAAATAGTACCATAATAACCTTTAAATCTAAACTATAAAGTTTTTTTTAATAGTGTTAGAGTAGTGTTAGAGTATATGGAATAAAAATGTTGATATTTTCATTGTGCTGTGGACACTATTATTAAGAAATTATGTTTAGAACAAGTGTTGATAAACAATGTGACTATTGTAATTCAATATATAAATATTCACTGTAACACTGTGAGCTAGGTGACATGCTTTGTAATTTTAGGAATTGATCCTTCGACCAAACATGATTTTTTGATATTTAAGTGTATTCTTGACAAGAAAAATTACATTAAAATATTGCTCATTGTTCCTTTGCTAAAATTGTTTGTGATCAAGCCGTATTTGCATTTACATTCCCTCAAAAACATGCTATTTCAGAATATGTTTATAAGGAGGAAAAGTAACTAGGGCAGTACAATTTATTGCAAATTTATGACATTATGCACAAGATACATATCAAGACTGCAATGACATTATATTGCCTTACACTCGTGCACTAAAAAGGCAAAATGACATTTTAAATATGGAAGTAAAGTGCAAGTCATTCACAAAGATTGAAGCCATATACTAAAGTGTTTGTATTGATTATGTTTCGTAATGCAATCACAATATTCTTTATCACGTCTTCCCCTGACATCGTGCAGACCTAAATTTCAGTCACATGATTGATCTCAGCTCAAAACGTGGAGAATCAGTGAATCCAAAACACTGCAACTGCAGTACAACAGCAGTCTGCAGCTTCAGAAAGAACCGACTGATCAACGTTATCATCAGGGACTTCAAAGCAGAAACCTTCAGCTGCGTGGACATAGAATGAATCCATTTCTTTTTATTTATACAAAAAACTTGCATGTGCAACATTATGCCAACAAACACCTGATCTTCAAAGAAAAACTATCTACTCATACATCACATTAGATGTAAACAAAGAAAATACCATCTGTTTAGCATATCTCATTACTACTATATGTATCACATAGATGTCATATGTGGGTTGGGTGGCAAACTGCTGAAAACTCAGAGAGCGTAGGCTTTCACTTCAGATCACAGCACTGTGCACATGCTATTTATACCCACGTATGTCCATCCAACCTTTTTCTGTATCACTTTATAAAACCCAGGGTGGCATTGGTTTGGTGCAGATCCCAGTTGAGTATGGGTGAAAGCAGGACACACCCTTGATATGTCAGCAGTCCATCAAAGGACTAACAACAGAGAACAAAACACACTCAAGAGAAAACGAGTAAAAACTTTCATTGACTTTTCGTTGCTTATTTAAAACAATGGCATGGAGAGGGTCTGAAAACACCAACAGCTTCCAGTAAACTGCTTTTTAACACTGCATACTGAGTGAATAGAATTACAATAGGAGATTCCAGAAAGTTTATATTGCTCATTCTTTTTTAATTCAACAGCACTTCTTCACAAAGTCAAAATTTATCACAATATCATCTGTGTAAGTGGAGACGGTTCTTACAAATCCCAAGTGAGCAGAAGAAGAAACACAGCAAGATGGAGCTTGAATATTTACATTGTACTGTTCCTCAGGCTTTGTTTACACGTGACAACCGAAAACTTTCACTGTGTTTTGGTTGCCCGTTTACACATTGGTTCCCAATAACAACATTGGCGGCCTCCAATGTGTCATGACTTCCAGGACTTAGCAGTTTTAGAGTTGATAGTCACTGGAATAACAATCCAACGAATGTCCGTGTACTCCCAGTGCTAATGTTTATAGCGTATTGTTCTCAAACAAAAATAAAGAGCGGCACCCACTCGTGGCTAAACATGCCAACTGCATCATTTTCAGCCTTTCTGCTCTATTCTGAGCTTTTTTTGTGTGAAACTATTCTGAAATGAAAAAAATAATGATGCATTTTCACTTGAAAAGTTGTTATGTAAACAAGACTTGGAGCACATGCAAAAGAACACACCAAAAACGAGTGGCCTTGCATGCACACCACAACATTTCCAGAATTTACGTGTTTCCATGTTTACAGCAATCGGTATGAGAACATTCTAATCTGAGTGCCTTTTATGAAACAGAGAGGTTTCGCTCTTGTGTGAGCAGGACCTTCGTGGAATCAGAGAACTTTAACTCCATAATTTTGGACGAAATCGGACAACATGAAAAACATGCTTAGGTTGTCTCTCAATTGAAAGGTTTCAGGTCTGTCCATATGTCAAAGTGTCCTTGAGCAAATCATTGAACCCATATTGCTCCCAATGGTTGGACTGGACCACCTTGCATGGCAACCACCTCTATTGGTGTGTGAATGAGAGAAGGAGACAAACATCACAAAGCCCTCTGGGGGCTGTTAATCAGTGGGAAAGTGCTGTATAACCATTTACCGTGCACACTGAAATACAACCTCTGCTGTGAAAGCTCCAAATCCTGGACTCCAACTGGAGATAATCTCATGAGAAGGCCAGAGCACTAACCACTACTCCACTGTGCAGCCCTACCTACGTTTAAGCTTGAATCAAGTCCTATCTGCATGTTGGTGAAGTAAAAATGGAATTGACACTCAGTTGGGGAACAGGTGGTGAAGGCGGACATGAGGCAGACCTTCTGCTGTCCCTGTCATACCCAAAAAATAGGCCACTGTGACAAGTGGCCACAGAGGAAAGACT
>OMNM01037747.1:0-36455 GCA_900302745.1 Parablennius parvicornis | reverse complement strand
AGAAGACTGTTGGTTCTGACCACTAATATAAACCGAGTCAAGATATCATCACAAATCTCTCAGGCACGTCTTCAGAAAAAGTTCCAGAAACGTTCCTCAAAACTTGATCTTACTTGTCCCTTTTATTGTCCTCCAGCTTGGACATGCTCTCCCAATAAAGGTGTTCTGATAATAGAAATTAACCAGCGCCGGTTTCCTGTGGCATCTCTGGCGACGGTGTCTCTCATACGCAGGCTAATGAGAACAAGGAAGAGTGCAAATGGGGTAGAGTGCACGCTGGCTTGCGGATGAGGTTAACAGAGAGATCTGAGAGCCCCCCCTGGACTCCTCGCTGGTACCGCTTTGAATAATGAAGGCTAATATGCAGATGTGGCTGAGCGTCGGGCACAGAACGGACTAATGAGGACCTGTAATGCATTCGCGGAGCTCCTCTCAACAAACACCGGAAAACACTTTCAAATGACACCTCAAGTTTCACAATGATGTTTTCCTTTTGACTGTAGCTGGCATTTAAAACTGTGTGTGTGGCAAAGGATGCAAAAGAGCAAGTGTAAGAGGTGGCATTCAGTCACAGCAGGACGCACATTTCCCGGTGCCTCTGCTTTTGATTCATCCCGAAGGCACTGACGTCACTCCGGACTTCGAATTAAACTCACAGAGCAGCTACATGAAGAGCCAGAGCATCTCTAACAAGGCAAAGTGAACATGTAACAACACTCTAGTGCCTGTACCAATTAATGGATCCAAACCCAGAAACCACATCTCGTACTTTTCCTCACAGGTTGCAGGAGATTTTTTATGCCTTCTTTTCAAGACACAAAGGAAAAATAACTAGCAATGGTTATGAAAACAGAACCGAGGGGGGGCAATAAAACAATGCAGCTTCTGTAGATGTGAGACTTTGACACTTTTTATTGGACCACATGACAATAAACTGAATCTTATAATCGAGACTGGTGGACACTTGTCAACAACACACACTTTCTTAGATTTTACTGGCACACCAAGGAGGAATTAATCAGGAAGGTGATTTGTTCTGACTGAGACAAAACAAGGTGGGTTTTTTTTTCTCTCTCTATGTGTGTGTCAGTATTTGTAGTGACAGGGGAAGCTCTTGTCGTTTGTTTGTTGGAGGAAGGGAAGTCCGACTGATTCTAAGAATAACCCCAATGTTTCTCAATATAAACTTATACAGACCTGAGGATGAGGCCAGGAAACGACACATCATCGCACTAAACCAAGATACATTTTTCCACCGCAACAGGATGACAGGTATACTGAATCTAAGGGCCTGTTTTGAAAATGTCAGTGTTTACACGGAAACGGCAGAAATACTGAAAACAACGTAGTTAGTTTGCATAGAAATATATGTAAAGAAACCACACGTGCACAGAGAACAATATGCTATAAACATTACAATGGGCGCAACAACATCACCAGTAGGGTAAACCTGAAATTTAAGTTGAAAACATCTTGTTTTGTTCTCGCAAAGCAATATCATTTAATTCGATTAAGAAAAGAAAATTAGTTGTTCTGTATTAAAGTATCAAGGTCTAGTTCTGAAAATGATGTGCTTTCTTACCATTTGTAATCTTTCTATATTTATGTACACCTTATAGACAGAAGTATCTAGACTATTAGTATTAACAGGGAGTGAATGACCATATTCAAACACCTTTTACTATAGCGCCAAAACAGCTTCCGCTCTTCTTGAAAAAGCTTTCAATAAGACTTTGGAGTGTTTCTTTGAGAATTTGCACCCTTTTATTCTGAGCTCATGAACATGACATTGGACGAGAAGGCTCTTTTTATGATTCTCCGTTTCACTTTATCTCAAAGGTTTTTGATGGGGTTGAGTTCAGGGCTCTGGGTTGGCCAGTAAATTTCTTCCACAACAAACTTACATTTTTATGGAGTTTGCCGCCTGCGCTGTCCTGTGTATACAAAACGTGCGTATACATCATTTGAAGGAGCAAATAACTCTGAAAGAAGATGTAAATCTCTTTTGTAATGGAGACTAGTGAGCATTCAAAGTGGCAAAACAGAAGCAGGATTCCTTTTTTTTTTTTTTAATAAATCTCATTGTTAATAGTCTGACAGTTTTCAGAGGATTCTCTTCAGCAGACACACTGACTGCTTTCAGAGCTCTAATAATTACTTTAAAATGTTTTGAAAGAAAAATGAAGCCCATATTTAGAAGCCCACTGAACAATAACGCAGCTATTTTGGAAACTTATTCTCATTCCAAAGATTGCATAACTAAAAACTGTTATTTATTTTAACTAACAAGATTCTTTTTCCCAATTCTGGTTATGTGACAGGTGGCATTTTGCTCAAGGAAAAATGACTAACAAACAGTAGACATAACAGAAATTGACCATAAAAACCAAGGGATTAAACTCACTTAGGGATTGGTTGTATTTTACACGCTGAGAAACAGGAAGTGAACTGACTCTGTGGGTTAGAAACTGTCAGGTTTTAAAATGGTTGAGTCTACCTTTAATAGGATGCTGGACAGATTTGCTCCTTTGAATGAGGACTAAATCAGGGACACGAGCTGAAAAACAAGAGCCAGATTTGTGGTGGATTAGTGGCCTGCTGACAAGTGACCAGAGATGCATCAACAGGAATCTGACAACAATACAAAAAAAACAAAACAAAACCTGAGCATCCTTCATTTCTGAGGCTCAAGCACTTTAAAAAAAAAAAAAACACATTTGAAAGGAGAGCTCTCCTGTTACACTGTTAACTCAATCCAAACTGCAACACTGGAGCTATTCCACGACAGCCCGGCAAACACGGCGATGAAAGCTTCCAGGAACAGGAGGAGGCGGCGAAGGCAGTGCGAACAGCACCAACAGAAACACTCGGCAGGAACAGCTGCTGCTCTTTTCTCCCAGCTGTAACACCAAAGCCTGGGAGACATCAAATTAACCACCTTCTCTGTGGATAAAACAGACCTGAGCAGTCGCCACACACCATATAAACCCCCACTACCACCACCACCACACATAATCAGAGTGTCCAACATCTTTTTGGGAGACAGTCAGTATTTACAGTTCTCCTGAAAACTGCTTTCTACCACCACCACCTCTCAGGAGGGTTTAACTCCCCGAAATACAAAAAAAAATCTTGAGTAAATCAATTCTCCAGCTTCATTGGAATTATCAGATCATCAAATCAATTCCAAGCTATTTTCTAAAGCCATGTTTAAACAACAAGGTTTCAAGTGAAAGTGCATCATTGATTTCAGACAGCTTCAATGTTGACACAGAAACATTCTGAAAAGGATGTTCGTTTCCATGAAACGACAGGAACGCTGAATACAATGTCGTTTTCATGTAGAGCCAGTAATGGGTGCGGTTTTTTTTTTTGTCATGAAGCCACAAACGCACGCATGCAGAGAACAATACACTATAAACATTAACAAGGGCAAATACACAGACATTCATGTGGACGGACGACCAAGTTGGATTGCTATTAAAAGGTGACTCAACTATAAAAATACAGAGTCAGGAAAATATGAACTAGGAGTCATGACACTCTGGAGTCCGCCATTGTTGTTACTGTCCATCTACTCACACATATGGAGAAGAACTATTTAAAGTTTTCCGTTTTCACTTTCAAATATCTGAGATTTGGGAGATAAGACGTACACGAGGGGGTTTCAACTGAGATTCAGAAAAAAACTAAACAAGTTTTTAAACTAAGATTTTCTAAAATGAACTGTTCCCATTTGGTTCAAAACCATTACAGTTCTGGCCTGGCGATGATGCCTTTAGGGATACATGAATAGTTTGCCTCCAACAAAGGTAGACTTCATGTAAAAGACCTCAACTGATCAATATCATGACCAAAACAAAGAAAAGCCTGCACCAATCAGCACAGGGTAAACAGCTCGCTGGGTCATCTCTCAGACTGGAGCTGCACTACCAAGGGTCAAAGCTGCTCAGGCCTCCTAAACAAAACTGTTGGGGACATTTATTAAAGACGCTGATGCAGTAATAAGGTCATACACACGAGGAAACCAATGTTTCCCTCTCTCCCCTCAGCCTCGTGCGAGTGATTTCCCAGAGGAGCTGAAGGAGCTGCGAGCTGTTGACATGTCCTCTTTTTTAGTAGCTGAGCCGAAGCTCTATTGTGGTTTCTAAAGCCCATGTTAAGATGAGGGTAAAAGCTGTCAGCACATTCAGCAGAGAAAAAAAAGTGTGAGAAAAGAAAATGGACGTCAGACTTGAAAGCTAAAATGACTGAATAAACCTTAGGTCTCCAACCAAAATACCCTAAAAAATGACAAGAGGAAAAATCCGTACTAAATGAGCAGCCACTGACACCGAGCCGGAGGGAGCAATTTGTTGTCTATTCAATTTTTGTTTTCCATACAAACAATTCTGCAGGAGGATTCATCAAAACATGCACAAGAAACAGGATCCGATCCCATTCATCCGCTCACTGCTGGTTTGTTTCAATTGGACAAACATTTAATCTTCATGCAAGCCTGAACATGCTCCATCTTCCGGGTCTCATTTCTTATCTCTTAATGCTCCTATAGCTGCAAACAGAACATTAAATGAGACCACAAGAGGGAAGTTGAACTGTTCACACACACATCAGCACTTTTCCTCCCAGCCTCGGGCCGAGTCAGCTGAACTCCTCTCAGATATTGGCCAGTGGGGGATTTAAGCTCACTATAAAACCAGCCGTGCCCCCTTCTCTGCCAACTCTTCAGTCCGGAGGCCAGCACAGAAGTTGATACAACTTTGTAATTTGTTGCTCGTGTACTCTCCTCCCCGATTGTTTCTCAAGCTGAAGCAGCGCTTTCACTCAGAAGTCGTACTTCATCTTCCAGACGGCTTGAAAAGGGAAATCATTCAGCTTCATGAGTGAGGGAGTATAAAACCCTAGAGCAGACCGACACGAGCGCCACTCGAGACGGACGCGACGCAGCAGTTTGTTTTAGTCAGACACCGGGTGGCTTCATGACAGTGAAAGCCACGTTCAGACCCTTTATTTTTTTGTCATTGCTTTTGTACAGAAGCCTCCCAAGCCGTTCTCAGCGGAGTGAGATCACTTCTCAAAATAGGCCTTATCAAGTGCACTCAGTCATTCAGTCCAAACAGACAGGTCAGCCCGAACGGCAGGGGTCCCGAAACACGCTCATTATCGCCGAGACACAATGCTTTCATAAATCTTTTTAATCGTTCTGTCAATAATTTAATGGAAAACAACAGAAAATGCTGATTTCTCTATTAGTTCATTGCTATGCGCCAAACACATGAGATTAGCAGCAAACATCTGAGACGAAATGACAAACGTTTACATTTTTGATAACTAGTTTAACGCTTACATTGTCAGATTGTGCCAAGTTATTAGTTACTAATTACATTACGACCGTCCATGCAAAGCACCCTGCTGTACATTACTGCTCATTATTATCATTACTGCACAACTATCGATGTTTCATTCAAAACTTTTGGATCTACTTTTGGATTACATCAATGTTCACTAAATATGAATACATTTCTGGTCATAAATCAACACATAGAATATATAAACACCAACAAATACTGTTAAAAAAAAACTGGCCAGGAAAAGAAATAGGATGACGCCAGTTGCTCATTAACGCCAGTCCTTAGTACTTCATTACAGTCAATACTTATAATTAATCAAGAGAATAAAACTGGCAAAATGAAAAGAGAAAGAGACTGGCGGTGAGAATGCAATTGGTTAGTTCACTATATGGATGGGTTTTCTCACGGTGCTCCACTTCCCTCCCACAGTACGAAAACATGTCTTAGAGGCCAACTGGTAACTCCACGTATCCAGTAGGTGTGATTGTGAGTGTGTGTGACTGTGATGGACGCGTGACTCTGAATTAGATGAAGCAGTAAAGATGATGGATGGATGGAGGTTCTTATTTATGGTCAGGCAATTTACACAAAATTTATGGATCACAAAGAAGTGCAGGTAAGTGATTAAAAAAAGGAAAATATGTCATATGTGGCTCTGCTGACTTATGTTAGACACTCTAAAATCCATATTTGCATTACTGTACGTGTATCGGCAACAAACAACACTCTCCACCCACCTTTATTGGAAGATGCAGGAAAAATTTGCTGTGTAAACCTGAAGGATTTCTTTATTGTTTGTCTTTCAGTCAGCTCCACACGTTAAACTAGAAGGTGAAATGCATCCATCCTTCCATCAGTGTAAACCTCTAAAGAGAGGCGACCAGGAGGCATCCTAACCAGGTAAACCACCACAATTCCTTGAAATGTGGAGGAATAGAGGTTCAACTTTGAGTCTCTCTCAGATGGCTGAACGACTCACTCTCAGCTCTTCACGTTAAATGAATAGATCAAACTTATATGTCATTAATATTTCAGTACAATTTTGACACTCTGGAAGATTCAGTGACATTTTTTGTGGCGATGATCTTGATCAAAGTTGTCCAAACACTTACCTTTCTGGTATTCTGACAACCGATATATACTTTACACTCACTGCTTCAGTAGTTCACGCTGTAATCAAACCTGACAACTACAAAATCCAACATAAAATATCTGAAATCTGAATAAGTCCCTTCTCAATATTCACAACACAAATCGGCATTCCTGGTCCTCGGGGGCTGCTGTCCTGCATGTTTTCAGTGTTCCACTGCTCCAACACAACTCAATTTAATGAAAGTATCATGACGAAGCTCTCCAGAAAACCTGATATCAAGCCAATCGTTATTATCAGATGTGTTGAAGTGAGGGCACATCAAGACCATGCATGAATGTGGCCCAGGAGTGTCCATCCATGGTCTAAATAGATTCATCAGTCTGGTCTTACCTAAAGCCTGTACCTCTTTTAGTTGCTCCTCATTTCAATTTTCTGCTGCAAATAAATAGGAATCATCTGCAACCGACCTTCAGACTTTTTATATCATTTCTACAAATACAATGCAACCAATAATGAAGGATCATTGCATTTACGTATCTCTTATCGACTACTACTCTGTTTCTCTTACGATTGTGTGACACTGCCTTATTTAATATATGTATACATTTGTTTCTCTCTTTGTGCATCATCACTGCTTCTTGGCCAGCAAGTCATTATAAATGAAAACTACTTGTCAAATGTGACCTGTCTGGTAAAATAAAGGTGAAAGAAATACAAAACCTGCCAACAGGGCACAGAGAGACTCTTGCTGGGACCCCAGACCAGCGTTTAGGTCGCACTAAATTACAGTCTCCAACAGTCCTGAGGGGAAAATGGAGCAGCAGCATTTCATGCCAGAGGAGCTTCGTTTCACTGCAAATTGCGCCAAATCTGCGGGATCGAACCTCCTTCTCATCTTTTAAAAATAATATATGTATATTTTCAACCTGTCAATAAACACGCCCGGAGCGAGCACGTGCACCCACATCCATCTGCATTGCACAAGAGCTCGCGCAGCTTTACTTCCCCATATTTTGCAGCGCGAGCGTGAAATGATGCGAGCCGAAAAGTTTCACTCACCCTGGACGGAGGAGCGCGTCTGTGCGCCTGGACGCGTCTCTGGATGATCCGGATGGAGGGGTGGAGGGAGGGAAGGAGGGAGGGATGTCCCGCCTGGTGCCTCCACGGACAGACAGACAGCCGAGTGAGAGACAGGAGGCTCTGCTGTTAGGCGTGTGGCAGGATCAGCCGCTGACCTGAGATGAGTTCCATGTTTCACACCCTCTCTTCCGGAAAACACGGTCAGACCAGCCCACACTCCCTCTATGTCTCTCTCTCTCTCTCTCTCTCTCTCTCTCTCTCTCTCTGCGCACCGTGGACACCCAGCGGCAGATCTCACACACACTTACACACACACATAAACACACGCACCGCAGCAGCGGCAAGCAGTGTCCAGTCCACTAAACACTTTGACACACTGCTTTGTTGCGCGACAGCGCGCAAATCCCCCCAACTTTTATTATTCGACAAAGGATGGATCCACGGGTCCTAAGATCCGCCCTGTTCCTGCAGCGCGCCCGGCACGGAGCCATGATCCACCGTGAACCGGGGAGCCACCACCGCACTGCCACAACCTCGGACTGCATTATATAATCCAGCACGATGAGCTGGCACTGAGATTACAGGTTTTATAACCCTAGACGGGTTTGCGTGGAGCCGCAACACGAACCACTGAACGGAGGATTTAATTTTTTTATTTTTATTTTAGTGCAAGCAGCGCCCCTGCTGGCCACAATCATGACACACAACTGTAAGGACAACATTCCTGTGAAGGTGTGGGTGATTAGTGAGGATAAGCGGAGAGATGTCTCCTATTGACCCTCCACATGTCCACAACCTCTACCTGCTTCAACACCGTTCTCAACAACAAGTTGTAAAAATTACAAGGGAAACGCTGTTTGTTTGTTGTTGTTGTTGTTGTTGTTGTTTTGGGGAGGAGGGTGGTATTTCTTCAGAGTAGCGTCACAACAAAAGGTCAAGTCAAGGTTTTTATTTATCTTTTTAATTTGTTTATTGTTGTTTTGTTTTGGGGTTTTTTTTGGGGGGGGAGTTTAGAGTGAGAAAAAAAACTGCAAAAAGAAGGTATTTATTAATCACACACAATTGTACACAGTATAATGTGCAGTGAAATGCTTTGAGTACATATTCTGCACCAAAACAACAGTTTTTATAGGATCGAAGAATAAGAAACTAAAGAATTAAAATTTAGAAAACAAATAAAGAAAATAACACACTATATTCCATTATTAATAAAGGAAATTAAGGCACACGAAAGATAAAAGATAAATATAGGTATCGGGTCTATTTTTCTGGGTTCAGCAGGTGGACAGCTTGAGGGAAGAAGCTCCTCCTAAGAAATCTGCGACGCTGCCATGAAATATAGCTTCTTCCTCGTTGCTCTCAAACTAGTATCAAAACCATGCTGTCAGCGTGCGTTTGTAAAAGAATCCATAATGCAACAGCTATAAAAATAAGTTTATAGACATTTCACTGTATTTCGCACTGGAAGGTTTTATTGAAATTGGCCTCATGTTGAGATTCATTCTAGACATTTTCAGTAGTAATTGTTTGAATTTTTGTGAAAATATAGACATTTTCACAAAAATCCCTTCTACTCTGCACCGCAACACAAAAAAACTTAAAATTTAAAGGTTAATTGATGAAATCGGGCTGCATGTGGTCCCTGAACTAAAATGTGTTTGACACCCTTAGTTTATATTCTCACCAAGCTCCTCATTGTAATTATACCCAAAAATGTGCAGGACAGAGATTCTCCAAGACCAGAATTGGACAATAAACTCATCTTCTGGCCTTTAATGTTCATGGTTTTTTCCTTGTCTTTGTCGCTTCTAATCTATCCATCTATCCATTTTCTGCACAGCCTGCTTGAATCGATCGCAGCTTATCAGCTGCAGAGGCAGAGAGTACCCAGGACCGGTCAGCAGCCCATTAGCAGGGCAAAACACCGAGAGACAGACAGTCACACACTCACAATCGCACATCGATACAATTTAGGGTCAATAATGAATCTAAAATGCAAGCTGCACAAACAAACTCTTGAAGGGCACCGAGCCTGGAGCACGCAGAGCGAACCACTACACCTCAGACTTTTAACATCTTTTTTGAAAAGACACCTGTCGTCAAAATATTTTACACCTATTCACTTTTAACTTTGTCGTCCACTTAAGAAATAATCACAAGTGAATGTTATTGTTTGCACTGAAGTTTGCCTTGTACTGAACTCTGACCTGTGCATGTCGTGTTTATTGGGAGCTGAGGGTCAGTTGGAGTGGATTCAAAACTCAGATCAAGAGAAATAAGTTCACATAAAATTCTGCTGAGTTTTAAAAAGCAGCAGCTTGTTACAGCAGTTATTTGCATAGTGAATACAAATAGAGGAAATAACAGAACCACAAATATGCAACACAGGAAAAGACACGAGGAGCTGATTACAAAAACAAAATGCACCACTCCAAATGTGGATTTGAGCGTTTGTCTGTGTAGATAAATGCTCTTTTCAATTATAGTGTGTGTGTGTGGAACGTGTATGAATATTCATGTAACTGCATAATAAAACATGTTTACAGATGAATGGATGTGTAGAATGAAGATGTGTTTCATAAATCTAGAGTCACAAATTAATCCCTGTGCATTGTGGGTAAATGTTTTGGGAATCTGGGAGAAAGATAAGTCGCCTGAGGAGAGAACATGTCATTTAAACGCTAAAAGGCCTGATGAGGACAAAGCACTAATCCATCTTCTATACTTCTATTCTGGCATCAATCAAAGCCACCAATCAGTAAAAAGGCAGTTTACACCCAGATTACGAAGCTTCATTAACAAAAATAGTCAAATTTTTGTGTGCTAATCACCATTCAGTCACTTGTTGGTCGGCTATCACCGGTCATAGACTTCTATTCTCATGTGACGAGGGAATATGACTCCACTAATTCGATGGCCCTAATCTGAGTCCCCGAGGAAATATTGGATCTGCTGCACGTCAGCGCTTGATAGCATCTAGATTGAAAACTCCTCTTTGGCTCTGCTATCAGTGTGGCACCCGTATAGATGTATTGATTGTGATCTGTGACAAAGATCCATAGGCTCAAGCAGGTGGTGGAGGCGGCACTGTAATGACCTTAAAGTCCAGTGATTTAGTGCTTCTCTGGAGAGAGAATATTAAACTTCTTTTTTTTTGCTGGCATTCAGTATTTCACTGATTATTCCAACTCAATGGTCCAACTGTCAATACTGATGTTGCCTCTTTCCTTTGATGCATGTTTCTTCATAAAGATGAAGGGAGATGAGGGTGTTAATCAATGTTATATTTCTCTCTGACTGAATTTTTACTGTTTATTTGCCGTGCCCTGTTCTCAACCTTACTCCTGAGTTTGCAAATGAATATAGGCGTCCAAAGGTGAGAAATCTCCCCAAAAAGTAATAGAAAGACAAAGCTTTTGAGTTATGTGAGATCCTAAAGTTGCGCCACACGGCCCCTCACCTCAGTTCTGCACTGCAATATTTCACCTGCCATCATGAATGTTAACAATAAAAAAAAACACAAAGGGCACTTATCAGAATAATGTAATCCAGCTGAATATCACAACTCTTCAAAGTAAATGTCAAGGAAAACTGATGGTGTTCAAACTTTATAAAAGTGGAATTACTGGCAGAGTATTATTAAATTATTCTGGGTTGTGCAAGTGTTCCTCTGATTTATCACTGAGGGAACAGTGGGATAGATTTCTGGAGGCATCAGATTTCATTTCAGGACGTCCAAGTGTTCACTGCCTGCATTTCTGCTGCAGCTGCCTCAACAATTCCACCCTGACCTCCTGCATACCCCCCTACACCATGTATTACCTCATAGTACATCTTTACAGCTTTATTGGAAACTCAACATGTCAAGGCTGTCATGCTCTGAAAAAGACAATATTAGATTGCACTAACTGAGTGGTTATAATGTTATAGTCCATTTGTGTGTATAGGAGCGATACTTCTTCATTTAAACACTTAAGTTGTGCAGCAACTTGGTGTATTTGGTTGTAATATGCAAATATTGCCAGGAGAAAGTAATTCCTGTTTATGAAAAATTACATTAAAGAAATTAATGTCAGACTCTGGAAGGTATGTTAACATTAAGTGAATGTGAAAGGATTTGAGAGATTAAAATTCCGCCTGATTTGCATTTTAATGTGTGTCCAAAAGAACAGATTGTTTGACAGTTATGGTGAAACTACAAATGTCCTCGATATCCCATAATGCATATGAAATGGTATTTATAAAAGTTGAGAATTCATTGTTGGATGGACGGTTGGTTAAAATAGGATACAATGGGATTTGGTCATAAATAAAGAATTGATATCCATCTGCATTTATCTTGATTAAACAAACAGAGAACATTTTATTTAGGTGATGATGCTGTTTATAATTTGTCTGAAGCCAAATATTGTAAGTTACTGCAAGTGCAATTTTCTTATACATTATATTTGTGGGCTCAGATGAAATGCAGCTCGTAAAGTAAATGTGCTTCTAAAGTTTGAGACAGTAGTCTGTGAAGTGTACTTAAAATGTTGGTGTGTTGATAATGCATTTCATTGGAACACTTTCTTGCACTTTAATTCCAACATAAACGATTTGTCTCAACACTAAAGAAAAACTGCATCCGCCACCACAGGGAATAGTAAAATTTACCTCTATAAGTCTTCATAGAGTCAGATAATCTCTGTATGTGTTTATTTCACTTTAAAATCTGGCTTTCGTCGTTAAAATTAACTGCCATTTGCAACCTTAACAAGTAATGAAATTTAGTGCAAAACTAAACTAAATCACACATTTCATAAAACATTTAAATTGAGCGCATTTCCAAAGACACAGAAATTCACACAAACTTTAGAAATGGCCGATCTCACTGTTTATTACAGAAATGTAATTATATCATCTGTGGTTGTTTCTAACTATTTTCAGTTTGAAGTAAAGTTCTGGTTATCTTGTTAGACTTGTTGGACTTGTAAATGGTTAACAGGTGTAAACGCTGTCTTTCACAGGTGAGCTGTATAGTTTTTATTTACTGCATTTGCTGAACAACCCAATGGATGATTTAAGATTACGGAGGAACACTCAACATGTGTGAATGTGAGTTTTGGCAGGACTCTGTGGCGTTTTCATCCCTGGAAGTCATCAGGACTAAAAACTCCCTCAGGATCGCTCTCCTCCCCACGGAGACAAAACATAGCATGTGCATGCTCGGTGAGGAGGAGGGAAGTCTGCTTGCTTGTCTCAAAAACACACTATTCTTTCTTTTTCTATTCTTCATTGTTTGCAGTTTTCTCTTGTATTATTATTAATATTTTTTGATTCATTTTGATTTTTGTTTATATGCAGGCTTGTGAGGAACAAACAATTCTGTCAACAATTAGGTGTAGTGCACCCATTAGTCATTCAGGTACAATTGTTGAAAATTCACAACATGGAAGATTTGCGTATTCTACAAATTATGCATAAATGTCATTATGACGCTTTGGCAGATAAAGTCCAGAACATATTTGCAGAAAGAGAACGTAAATAAGTATAACTTAAATAGAACAATCCATTTCTGTAAAAATTATCAATATATGGAACAATATACAAGGAATCAAAAGAATCCAAATCACAAGCAAGACTGAAAAGTGTAATTGAAACTAACATATTATTAGAATGCAAAGACATGAAGTAAAAATATCATATTGTTGTCATGAGAGAAAAATGATATGAGTGAGAGTGGCTGTCACCTCATTGTTATTCTGTTTGTTTTTAATGTTTATTTTAAACTCAATGTTTGACTAATTGTAACATATAGATGCACATGAAAGTTAAATGCACCAACAGTGATGTTATTGACATAAAAGACACTGAGCAGCCAACACAAAGTGACGGTGGACACATACAGTATATCGTTTTTGAGTTTTTTTGAACAATACAATCAATTTCACCACTTAAAATGTTAGTACAATGACGCAGCTCTATTTCACCTTTGTTGTGAGGATGCTAGGGAAACCATCGCAAGCTTCCATGTGAGTAATCAGGAGTTATAAGTCAAGATTAAGAGTTTAAGATGGAAGTTCATCTTTGAACAGCCAGTGGAGAAACAACAAGCTGTGCACTTTTTGGAGTGAAGTGGGACTTTTTAATGATTTATTGGTTGGCCAGGAGGACCCGAGTCAAGATGCCATGCTGCATTTAAAGCGCCAGTTTGATGTGAGGACAAATATGAACAGGGAGTTCACACACTTCCATCTAACTGCAAAAGTCCACGAACACGTGTGAAAAAACTGCACAAGGTATCACTGTTTTCACCGTCCTCTGCAGAGTACACCGACCTGAAGTCCGATATTCCTGTTAATTCTCTGCTTGTCCCCTGACTGTGTTTTGATGCATTGCTGGTTGTGTCTGAGCTGGACGACAGCAGTGATGGATCACCAGAAGGAGACTCAAATAACAAACAACAGACTGCAGCTTAACAAAGTGCACAGAACATAACTGATGATGGTGGCTTCTGATTCAAACACCAACACCCCACATGAAGACGGATTACATGTCAGCCTATTATTACATGAAGCTCATGACAAAGAAATCCTCGTTATCCCTCTGACAATACCATCCCTGGTCACTATGTTAACGACATGTTAATTGAATACATGTAACGGCATATAAATCTCTATATTATCCATCTCTATCAGTGTGAGAGTAGCTAATAGACTGATAAAAGACCTTTATACATATATAAAACAACAAAAAGTACAATGTACTGCAAATTTCAATTATCAAAGCGCTCATATTAGCAAAGATATGTCAAAAACAGACTCGTGCAGGCCTGAAAAAAACATTCATTTTGTCACACCAAAAGTGACGGAAAAAAAACAACTTGAGGAGGAACATTCACTTTACAGGAATTTATCATTTTCTTGCTTCTAAACCAATGACTGGTTGCCATACTACGCTTTTTAACAGTCTTTTTCAGCCTATCTCGATATTCTGCAGTTAAACAAAAGGAATCATTATCAGTTCACATCAAGACACCAGGAAACACTTTTCCAGGAAGCAGACTGTAATATGTCCCCCTTTGCAAAAACTGAGATGTGCCTCTTCCCGCTAACATGTAGGGAAAGACAAACAACCCACTGAACAGGTTGGTAGGCCAACAAAGGGCAAACACACATACAAACCTCTGTGCAGTTTAGAGTCACCAGTTATTCTAATGGGCATGTATTTGTGTTGTGGGAGGCAGCTGTCGTTCCCAGAGAGAAAACACACACTGGCACAAGAAGAACGTGCGAACGCGATCATCAAACCCATATTTCCTGTTATGAGGTGATTGTGCGAAACCCTTAATTCGCTGTGGCAGAAATCTAGAATAATCAAATAATGGGCATGGTATCGCATATAGATAGATAGTGTCTTGGTTCAGCACTGAACAGTTCTATTTGTGGATAGATGAATGGATTATGGATAATTGGTGGAGGGATGAAGGGATGGTCTGTGCCTACATTAAAGTCTATAGATGGATGAATGGATGAATGGATGGATCGATGGGCTGTGGATAGTTTGATGAATGGATGTTCCACTGGTGGAGAGTCAAATGGATGGTCCATAGATGGATGTATGGATAATGTTTTTCTGATTGACTGATCATGTTTCAACCGAGCCATCTGTACCCCTGCATGCTGTGTAGAGATTTGTTTTTATCATTATTAGTATCATTTTTATTATTACTGTAACGTGTTTTTATGCATTTATGTTTGGTGAAATGTAATTTAGATTTTTTTTTTATCATTGGACCCCATGCAGACCAGCAACCACTTTGTGGGAGCTAATGGGGATCCTAATAAAGAATAAACAATAAACAATCTTGTGTATTTCCAAGTTTATAAGAACTACAAGAAACAGAAAAGTCAAAACATGTCCATAAAGGTCAAGTGTTTAAAGAAAAAGAGGCTAAATTTAACAATAAATGCTTCAAGTTCAACTTTAGTTCTTGAATTTAAGTTGGTTATACAGTATGTAACTACCGGTCACACTACTGATTCCTTGTGAACTGAGGACTTGCACCCTGGTCTTTGAGAGCTCATCTCCTTCCCTGTCACAGTTGTGTTGTAAGTTCATAGCAAGTTCATTTGGTTTCTTGGCAACAGCTTCGTCTCCCGGCACATCGAGGCCGACACCCCGGGATAAGGGGCAGAATGTCCTCCCGCACAAATTTCAACTCTCCGTCCTCTGCCTTACTGTCTGGCGGCACTTTTGTAAATGCATGTCCTCGCGGAGCCCAACGCACCGCGAAGCAGCATCTGCTTGTTCTCACATGAGTCACAGAGAGAAGCAGCCATGACACAGCCTTGTATGTGCAGAGTTAGAGAGTTCGCATGAGACAAGTTCAAAGGAGGCATGCTGAATGGCCACATCATTATCACAGATCTACAGCCGCTGATTCCGTCGGACATCGTTCAGCTGTGGTGAGATATTTAATGATATCTGGCAAAGGGGTCCTTTAACCCCTCTGCACACACTGTCTGCAAAAGGTCAATCGATGGGAGCTGCTGTGTGTTGCAGTGAAACAAAGACGTAGAGGAAACAGGGTGAACGTAGAAATCCTCCCAGGGCAGGAGTGTTTGTAGCATTCCCAGTAAATTCAGATTTGATTTTACTCTTCTTTCCACAAAGGTTTTTTGTGATCTGATTCAGTTTTTTTTCTGTGATTGTGTAAAGTCCAGGATGTCAGTGTTTTTGCTTCATCAAGGTGTCTGATTCATTTTAGTCTTTTGTCTTGGCAGAAACAGAAATAACAGGTTTGAGCTGTGATGGAACAGCATAGAATATTGATCGTGGGGTGTTTGTTGTACTGCCGCTCAGGCTTCGGTTCAACCAGAGGACGTTGTCTCACACTCCATTATCACAGCGTTTTCGTCATGTTACTGTGAAATCAGGAAGATGAAGACACGCAGGGCCCACTTCAGTTCAATTTCAGACCAGAAAAAGAGGTGGATTTAATACATTTGCCCATGAACTCAGATGATAATGTGTGGGTCTTTCCATTAGTTACGTCAAGTTTTCCCAGCTGCTTTTTCCTCGACCTTGTGTGTCTGTGTCCCTGCTGAGTTTCCCTATCCTGCTTCCCCTCTGAGACTCGGGGTGAAAATAACAGCTCTGATGCTGATGAGATCCTCCTTTCTCCTCCCTGCTGACTTTTGCCTCCATCCTTCACTACAGGAACTTCCCCTCTGGGGAGGATGTGGATGCATGTTCTACACACAAGGGAGCTGAGTGGTAATTGGTAGTCCTGCAGACTAGTGTGTTCATATTTATGACTGTATTTCAAGAAAGAAAAAAAAAAACAAAACAACAACAACTTGTCATTCTTGGACCAGTATTTTCTCTGTTTGTATTGTTAGTGTGGGTGTGTGTGACTGCATGAGTTGTCACTGCAATCAGACCAGCGGCTTGAGGATAAAGAAAAAATATACAAAACGTATCATGACTTTGTATCATGATACAAAACATATGACTTCCTCTTCATGCAAGCAGAGAATATGGTGTCACAACGCCCCCTGCTGGTAAAACCTCTCCAAAGCATGAATAGGAAGACCAGCAGTGTGTCACTTGAGAAATGAAAATGCTCATATATTGTCTCCTTACCCGCAGGACTGTAGGAGTTAGAGCCTGACCAGGTAGTCCGGGTTATATCCTGCCACTCATACCCCCTCCGCACATGCATGAGGACATGGAAACTCCACGCAGGCAGGCCTGAAATAGAACCACAGTCATTGTGACATCAGGTGAGTGGTTACCCTTAAATATGATCAGTCTAGCTTTTTTTATTCTTTAAAATTAAGTACAAGTTGGTAAAAATTACATCAAATGCAAGACACTCCCACCATGAGATTATTAGAGTGAAACAACAGTAATATAAAACATTTCTGAAGGCATTCATTGGAAATCTTTGCCTATTTGGAAATATTCCTCAGCTACTAGTTGATAAGTTTTCATCAGTTTTGCACTTTGAAACTGATTTTGACTGAATTTGACTGTGTTTGACTGAATCTAAAAAGTCACAAATGTTAAACAAGTCTTGAAGTCTTTCACATCATTGTGAAATGCTGAAATCCTCTTTTTTCCAGATAATTAAATGAGTGTAAAATATTAAACACTACGCTGCTTCCTGACTATCCTCAATAAATGTGAACTTTAACACCTACTCCAATCTAAACCTGTTTTGAATTACAGAGAGAAGTACTGGCACACAAACTTCACCTTTTAACATCTTAGCCAGATGAGCACTTAAATTCTCATGATGTACACTCTTGGCCCTCACTTCTTAAACAAAGATAACAAAGGAAACAGTCACAAAAACCCCACATTTTCACAAAGAAAGAGATTTTAAACATATTACGCAAATTTATGAGTAGGTTGATTTTATTTTTAATAATAAAAAAAACCAAGGCTAATGGTGACTTTCTGTAATAAAATTGAACATATAATTCAAACCTCTACGAGGCTGAAGTTGAGAGGTCTGCGACTGGGCGGACATGCAGTCTCACCTACTGCATGCTGTGACATCAACACGGGATTTTGAAACTTTTGTGTCTGGCGTAGAAATATGTGATGACTATTCTGGCTTTCAGCAAACAGAAAACAGGAACACAGCGTTCACTGGACAGCTGCCTTCACTCAGTGCGTCCATGTTTTCAACGGTTTACCAATTGTTGGTGTTACACAAAGTTAGACTGAACTGAGCAGTTGTATGTATTGTTTGACAGCATGTTTTCAACTGCAGTTCACTTTTGCAAGTGTTTATTTCAGCTATTTAATCTTCCCTTCAGCAAAACGTTTGATTCCCAGCATCACATGTTTTCGAAAGAGGAACAGTCGCTACTGCCTGTTTCTCACTTGTACCTGGTGACATTTCTCAACGTACTCATATTAGTCTGGTTTGTTAATGCACTTTTTTCCAACTGTGGCACTACTGTCTAGGTTGAGGATGCAGCAGTGACTCCCAACCTTTAGTTCCCAGAGCTTTCCAAGATTACCAACTCACTCTGCAATCACAGTTTTTTTTTTTACTCACAAATCTTTAAAGTGTCCTTTTTTTCTCCTTTTCTTTGCCATGTGCAAATGTAATTCTACCGAACCCAAACCACAGCAAGAAAAGATGCTGTAGATAATAAATTCTAAAACTATGGTACAGAAACCACCAGTCATATATGAGCGCCCCCTAGTGGTATGTTATGGTTAAAAAAAAACCCCGCTCTCATCAAAACAATTAATTAAATAATCAAAAATGTAATAAGAAGTAACACTATAATTGATGGGTTGGGGTCATTCTTCAAGATGTGACTTCTATTTATGAGAGGTAAAGTGGAGCTGCACCTAGTTGAGATGGGTTTAAAATTGAAAGACAAAAAACGTTTGTTAAGAAATACTGCATTTTAAGGATTTTCTTACAAAATTTTGTAAGAAGAAATTATGTTCACAATATTTGACTGGAGTGTAAAACTATTTTACCACATTGAATGGGACAGTTTTGGAACTGAATTTATTATCAGATAAGTAAATATAAAAAACCATAGAAAACTCTGTAGCAAAACAGCTAGTTTATATATAAAGACAGACATATCTATAAAGACTGTCAAGCTCTCGGGAGAAGTGATTCTCTCACATTTTAAAACCCTCATTCACTAAATCAGTAGTTCGGATTCAGACTTATTGGTGTAGTGGTTAGAACTCACCTCACAGAAAGAGCATCCATGGTTTGATTACAGGTTTGCAGAGTTTCTTGGTGGACATCGCATGTTTACTGTGTGCAAACGAAGGCCTTCTCTGAGCAGGTGATTCAAAAATGTACACAGGAATGTCAAAATAAGGCCCATGGGTGAAAACTGGCCCGCAAGAGGCTCCAGTTGGTCGCCAAACCACCATGCAAATTGTACAAATTTCAAAGAAAAAATAAATCACAATGCTTTAAGACATTTCTTCAGAGTAGCAAACACAACACTGAGACCCGAACTGAGACATCAGTGATGCTGCCAACAAAAATAGGAAACTAGCATTAGCATCAGTCATGCTGTCAGGGTGAGGTTGTAAATACATAGTTTTTAAACATTTCACTGTATTTTTAACCAGGTTTTTTTTCCTTTTTTTAAATTGGCTTTATGTTGAGATTGTAGTAATCGTTTGCTTTTTGAAAATATAGACATTTTCCTCACTTTTACTCTGCACCACAACAAAGAAAAATCAAAGTTTAAATTTAAAGGTTTTGATGCCACTATTTAGCCTTATTTTGCCTGGAACTTAATCATAGATAAATGAGTACAAACCTGTAAAGTGCACATTGAGAACTTCTTTACCTTTTTATTACACGTTTTAGTTTAACATTGTTTTGAGCCTTCTATTCTTATGCAAGTTGTAGCGTTTGTTTTTCTTAATTATAGAAGTCCTATCTAAGCTCAGAGACACATTACACATGCAGGGCTTACTCCTGTAGTGCATTTTTGTAGGTTTCAAACAATGCCATTTCTTTTATAATTGCATTGACAGTAGGATGTACTTAAACATTTGAGGATAAACAGTATGTCTGTCTGATCAACCAAATCTTTACATTGAGCCCTGAAACACTTAATACCAAAAATACTTTTTTTTTAACTGACCTCTTCCTAAAAGGAGCTCAAATGGCTATAAAAATGAACTTATGTACAAGAAAAGACCACAAGCTCTGAATAAATAACAAGATAAATAATCTTTATTTCCACATCTGTCATTTATAAAATTATGTGTCCACAATTAATATTAACAAGGCAACACAGAGAATCCTTTTAATTTCTCAGCAGTGGGACTCAGGCTCTGGAGACCGTTTGATGTGAACCGAGGAACCTGCTGGTCATGAGTTATGGAAGAGGAGCCTGATTGTTGAGGGAGATTCTATTCATTCACAAGCAGATTGTTGGAGGTCTCTAAAGCCTGCGTCCCCACCAAGCCCTTCAATGTACAGTCAGAAAACTTCATAACCGAGGATTCGTCACTGCTTATCGCTCAGTGTAAACCAGACACAGTTCATTCACAATTTCTGAAACATTCTCACACCAGATAGCTATCACTGAAATGATTCGCCTCATCGCCGGGAAATTAGCGTAAGCTTAATTCTTGTCTACCTTAAACATGATAATGTCATATTCATTTTTTTTGTTTGTTTTCTTCTCCCTACAGTAAAAGACACAAAAACCCCAAGCAACTGTAAAAACCAAACAGGAACAATGAAAAAACAACCTCTATTCTACAAAACAAACGGAAACTAAGGAGATCCTTGGATACCATGTGCTCAAGATTTAAAAAAACAAAAAGTTCTTGTAAGTCTGTCTGTTGTTGGTGAGCAGGTTTCATTGAAGTTATCAAAAAATTAAATATTACATACTGTATAGGTTATTATTACAGTAACAAGGTTCCATGCGATCATTATTCTCATCTGTACAGATTTGAGGATTCAGTAGTAAATAACAAGGCTATACAGACCGACGGAGGCCGGCGGCCGGAGGGCCAGCATGTTACAGAGCCGGGACGGGGACGACGGGTCTGCTGGTCTGGACAGAGGAGCCACGACTTTACATAAACAGAACAGCCGGTTTTACATCAAGCAGAATCGAGTTAAACCCAAAAGAAAAATTCACCCTGAAAGCTTCAGTTTTTCCTTTCTCTAAGTTTGCTTCATCTACATCGACAGAAAGCAGAAGGATGCAACTGGTTTAAAGGTGAATTATTCCTCCAGATTTTTAAACTACGCTCTTCGAAATGAGTCCTGCTGCATAAAAACAGCCCTGGAAGCAACAGAAAAGGATGGAAAAGGAGAAGAATCTGCACACTGTGTCAAAAGCTGTTTTGAGAACAGGCTGAAACTGAATTTTGTAAAACCTACACATCTCAACATGGAAGCATGAAGTATTTACCGTTGTGTTCCATCAGCGCAGCCTTAAAGATCTCAACCTGGATGCAGCTGAAACAACTCGCAGATTTCCGTTTCCCAAAGAACATCTACATGAATGTATCTGTTGGTGACGTACACACTATCGGCGTTTCTGCATGTTGAAGCAGCTTAAGACCGAAAACGCAGACGAGCCAGTCCGCAGAGCACCAGGGCCCCCGACACAAAAACTCATAATTAAGACTTAAAAAGACACGATCTGAAACCCCTGTGGGTTCTTTCAGTCAAATACATTATTATTTAGTCTTTATAAAACAATACCCAAGTGAATTGCTAAAGTACTGAGAGAGCGGAAGGAGCTGGGGGAGCAGCGCACAAAGTACAGCAACAAAGGGAGTGTGTGTGTGTGTGTGTGTGTGTGTGTGTGTGTAGGGGTTGTGGTCGACATTCAGAGTGGTACAAGCATCATTTTTTCGGGCACATATGAATGAAAGTGGCGCGTGAGAAGCTGGTTTTTTAAAGGATTGTAGGGAAACATTCATTTAAACCACATGTCCAATGTGGAGGTGCAGTGGGCTGAATAAGGCATGGATGTGCTGAATGCAGACATGATTCACAATCAAGCTTTTTTTTCTTTTTTTAGAATATAAACTCACGTTTAACTATCTGAGTGAATTAAGAGACTGAAAAGCTTAAGCTGTCAATATATTCAAGTAAGGCTATCAAAGACACACACACACACGTAATGCAACATGTCAGCTGTAGATCAGGGTTGGAAATAGATGACCAATTTAAAGGAGGATAAACAGAAGCGTCAATGTTCAGCTTCTCCTTTAAGTTAACATGAAAGATAAGTGAGAGCACTTTACAGAGGTCACACAGGCCCAGCCGGGCTGAGCTGGCCCACGACTACTCTACTGATGCTGGTATGGTTGATTTTTTTTTTCAAGCATTTTTTATTTTTATTTTTCAATTTCTGCCGAGTGTGTGAGCTGACCCCGGCTCCTCCAATTAAAAAAAAAGAAAAAAAAAAAGAGCTGGACAAAGCAGCTAAGCAGCGTAAAGCTATTCACACCTTTAGGCAGAGCGACATTTCCACGCACGCACACGCATAAAACTCTCAAACTGAACCCCCGAGGGAGAGGAGGGGGTATGAGGGGAGGGCACCACAGCAGATTTCATTTTAACAGACCAAGAGGAAGAGAAGTAGGCTGACGCAAAGCGACAAAGATGTTGACTAACAGGCCAAAGAGATGATTGTGTTGTTCTGGGAGTGTGGAGAGTTGCTGCAGCAGCTCTGTAATAATGATGCTTTGTGGACTCACTCACAACACACACACACACACACACACACACACTCAGCTGCCGCCTCCAATCCAGTCTGTTTCTCACTTTTTCTTGCTGATGTTCTTCTTTTACCGTCCCTCCCTGTCCTCTCCTCCCCACCTCCACACTGCTATGTTTGTACTGTACAGTCCAAATTAGAAAACAAACAAAACCTATGAGCAGAAATCTTAAAAAAACAAAAAAAAAAAAAAACAGACAAACAAAGCAGAGCCTCGGGCAGTTTCATCTATATTTCTGCTGCCGTTTCCACTTCAAACGCAGGTCTGCCTGGTTTTATTTTTACACACACACACAAACACACACACACACATACAGAATCAACGCCCATCCACACACACAGGCGTGCTAAGCCGTGCCCGCCAAGCGTTCTCGCTCTCGTTCGGGACCAGCTCGCTTCTCGCTGCGCTCTGCTGGACATGCAGGAGTGGGTGAACGAGGGCAGAGAAGACACGGAGAGCGAAGGTTCCTAGCTGGTGAAGGGAGGTGGTGGTGGTGGTGGGGGGGGGAGCCTTGTGAGTTTAACTGTGTGAGTGTGTTGAGGGAGAGGTCTTAGTTCAGCTGCCATCTCCTCCGATATCTCCTCTCGTCATCACCTGTCAGAGAGAAAGAATAAAAACATTATATAGGAGACAATCGGTTTAGTTCTGAGAGGTTTGAGTGCAAAAAGAGGCGAGAAAAAAGCAGAAATTGGTTCAAAGTACCTTTTTCCCAGAAGGTGAGATTAAAAAGTTTAAGCTGAATTATGAAGGCAGGAGGGAAAAAGAGCAGAAAATAAGATCAGGGAACAAAGAAACTGCACCAATATTAAGAGTCCCTGCCCCTGAAAAAGAGGGGCAGATTATTTTACCTTCTAGATGATTCCTGGAGACGTATTTCAGCGCCTCGTCCAGGAGGATGACTGGGATGGAAATCTTCAGGACCACAATCCACTGGGCCCAGTGCAGAGGAGTCACCTGGAAGATCAGCTGGAGAGAGAGAAAATTGAAGAGAGTTGAAGAAGCTCAGTCCACCAGATACAAAACATGTAGAAAAGAGAAATATGACGGTAAACATCCTCACCAACCAGACAATGTTCTGTTTTGGAAAGTACATTTTTATTGGAGAGTGGAAAGCAACACAATATAGAGAATCCCAGAATCCTGTGAAAACTAGTTGTAAGTCACATCAAAGGTTTCATTCATTTTTCTAACGTGTTACGGTCTCCGGACCTTTGCACATTTATTTTGCTTGTTCTGTGCACATCAGTATGGGAGTTGTTCGGCCAGCGTTTGTCTATTAATTAAAATGTCTGTATAATTGTCTTCTCTGCTGGAGGGAATCCCCAACAGACCACGCCTCCAGCCCGCCCTACTTGTAATAACAGCAGATCATTTTTGCCATTTCAATTATATTATATTAAAGCGAATAATGTAATAACCTTCCAATAGTGTAATAGGGCATTTGAACCATGATCATAACATTTTGCCAATAATCTTAATTACATTAAGGTGTAGCATTTTTCTTTTTAAAATATTCTTTCAATATGATGCAACTCCAGCCAATATTGTAAATGCTTATAAAAACAATGCATAGTGAATGGCAATTGTCTTAAGTATGGCTCAATCTTTTACTATTTTATTACATAATTGCCAACATTACACTCATGATGGCTAAAATATGAGTTACTTGTTACAATATTGTTAGTTTTAGATGTTTATTGTCATGAGCAGATATTCCGTCTCTATTGCTGTATTTGTCCCAGGACAGATTTCAGAACATTAAGAAGTAGAAAACATATGGATTTACATACTTACATATTATCAAAAAAACAAACAACCCATGTAAAAAGTCTGCATTAATACAGAAGAAAGGCAGATAGAAGTGCTTCCTGCAAACATTGCATGAGTGTTCTAAAGTTATCCAATAATTTAAGTTAAAAAGGCTCAACTGTTGAATTACAGCTGATCCTGAAGTCAAAGACGAGTGTCCTGAGGACTCACCGGCAGCGGCTCTACGTAGAGGATTAAGAAGTGGAGGGAGAGGGAGAGGATGATGGCACCCAGCAGCCAAATATTGACCCAGGGAGGCATCCGCAGCAGCGACTGGTTCTCTGACAAACTGGCAGGGAGGAAAGTCAACCGATCAATTACCTTCAAATTTATGGCACAAACTGGAGTACCAAGAGGAAGCCCATCGTCAGGCAGAACATGCAAACGCTGCATCAAAAAGCTCAGGAACTAAGGAAGTTTTGCTAATAAACTAAATTAACCATACAGTCATAATCCCCTTGGGAAAATTAGTTTTTTTTGCATTAACCCATCTTATCTCTAGGATGCGATGGCCACATTTTGGCGCTCCGGGCAGCTGATGGGGGTCAAGGGTCATGCACAGGGACCTGCAGTGACTACCGGTTAGCTCTGGGATTTGAACCTGCTAACTCTTGGTCATTATAGTTTGTTAAACGATTATGAAAATGAGAAAGAAAACTCGTACAAATTGTATTTCTTAAATGTTTTTTGGCTTATTAAAGCTTCATGAGAGATCCTGGCCAAGAGATGGAGAGATTTCTTTTCATTCAAAGAGCATTATTACAATCACACACAAAAAGAGGTGAACATGGTACATAGCAGCATCACATCCTCGAGCTGTGTTTAACTTATTGTGTGTATTTCTCATTGTCTCATTGAATGGCATTGAATGGCTATTAAACCCGAAACCACTGACTGACCTGTTGAGCGCATTGAACATTTCGATGGTGACCAGCACAGACAGCGCCATAGTGGTGGGGTAGCGGGACTCAAACACCTCGCAGTCGATTCCCTCGAACATGGGGTTGTCCTCGGTGCACTGCATGAAGTGCCGCTGCAGAGAGAGACAGATGGGAGTCACCGTGCATGAGTACACATGAGTGTGAGTGTATGTGTGTGTGTGTGTGGGGGGGGGGCTGGCAGGATGTCAGCGGGACCTCTGCCACCCGGTTTGATGGGGGAACAGCTGCAGGCCACTGGCCTCCTTCCAGCCCTGCGTGCAATCAGTCCACATGGGTCTCACTTTGGTTGCTATTCCTGTCCACTGCTGGGATCACCAAAACATTACTGTGTCCAACAGCAGGAAATATAAAGGAGGAGGTGGGAGGAGGGGGCAGCGGGGCATATGAAAAAGTAATATCCTCTGAGAACAGGCCCGAGCTGCAGCAAACAAAAAGGAGACACGCTCTGAAACTCACCAGCTGATAGAAAGACACTTGTGGCCCCTCTTCATCAAACAGATACCACCAAGTGGCTGCACTCACGGTTCCAAGGCCAACGTAGCCTGCAGAGGAAGACCGAGAGAGACGTGGTTACAAGAGGTTTTATTCTTCAATATGTGTTCATATCAGCGCTGCACAGGGTTGGATTGGGTTTTCTCGTGGTACTGCAAGAAAGTGCTTTTGAAGATAAAAGGTAAATGCGAGTGTGGAGGAATGTGTTTGCAAAATTGCACATTACCCGCACAACAACCTCAATGACTTATAGAGGACAAACACCTTGAATAAAATCTCAGATAATCCTGATCGATCGTAGCCAACCGAGGTCGTAGGTTCAGATCCAACAGGCAAAAAAACCTTTATTCCAACTGCCATCAGTTTGCCAGTCAGGCCCAACCACCAAGCAAATTGTAAAAATTAAAAAAAAGATTCTTCTAAACAAATTTTTTAAGAGTAGCACACAAATAAAGCACTCAGACCCTGGCAGAGATATTCGTGATGCTGTCATGAAAGATAACAATGTCATTACTCTAAACAAGCAATGCTGTCAAGGCAAGTTTGTAAAAACCTACATAACAGCGATAGAACACATTTTTTGGATATTTTACTGTATTTT
Organism: Parablennius parvicornis; assembly: GCA_900302745.1. NCBI lineage: Eukaryota > Metazoa > Chordata > Actinopteri > Blenniiformes > Blenniidae > Parablennius > Parablennius parvicornis. Next base: position 9,842 of record OMNM01037747.1, on the reverse strand, counting down.
GCACCATAAATTGGCTTTATGTTGAGATCATTGTCATTTTCTGAAATAATTGTGTTGTTTTGTGAGAATATAAACATCATTAGGTATTATGACACAATTCTACCAGTCCAGACTAATCAAGATGAAATTGGACTGTTTTTGGCACCTGAACTGTAATGTGTTTGACACAATTCTGTAAATAGAATTGTTGGAATGTTTATTATACAAATGATGTTTTCTCTCATGTTTCACTGTTGGCTTTATGACAGAGTTTACCTTAACCTTGAGTTGAACTTGTCTTTGTTTTTCTCTGCTATGCATTGCTGTAACCTGCCTTCTTCTTAGGTTTAATTAAATCATTAAAACAAAACATTTTTTATAGTTTATATTTTAGTTTTGAATTGTTGCTTGAAATCATCTCAGACTATGATATTATCACCAGGTTTTATTTTCTTCCAATTTCTACATGGAAGCCATAATTATCACAATTAAAATCCTATAAAATCCTCATGAGTGTAGAAAAACAATCCAATTTATTGTAAGTATTGTAAATGGATTCACCTGCAGAGATAATTTGCATATTACCATGAAATTAAAGTTCAACATCAACGGTTTGAGGCAGCATCTTGGTTTTGAGGCTCTCAAAATTATATTTACTTGCGTCTAGCTTCACTATAATATCTTGACAAATGGGAATTAGGAGAGATTCAAAACATTGATTTAGAGTTTTTCTTAAAAGTTTGGATTATCTGAAATAAACTGTATGAATAGTCAGTTTTATATGTTCATATAATCGACCTGGATTCAAATTACAATGGAGTTAGTGTAATAGGATTATGCATCATATTTCAGTACCTCCGATGGAGAGGTATCTGAAGAAGAGCCAGCCGGAGATGAGCGGCTCCTTGGGGTTGCGCGGTGGTTTGTCCATGATGTCCAGGTCTGGAGGGTTAAAGCCCAGAGCGGTGGCTGGCAGGCCGTCTGTCACCAGGTTGACCCACAGCAGCTGGACTGGAATCAAAGCCTCAGGCAGGCCCAGGATGGCAGTGAGGAAGATGCTGCGGGGAAATAAAAAAAGGAGCAGACACACTAAGAATCACCTGAAGGGGCAGTGAGAGAGAAAATAGCCTGGGGGTGTTTTTTTTTTTTTCTCCTCTCACCAGACGACCTCTCCGACATTAGAGGAGATGAGGTATCTGATGAACTGCTTCATGTTGTTGTAGATGGCTCTGCCCTCCTCCACAGCGGCCACGATGGTGGAGAAGTTGTCGTCCGAGAGCACCATCTCAGACGCAGACTTGGCCACGGCCGTGCCCGAACCCATGGCGATGCCGATCTCTGCTTTCTTCAAGGCCGGCGCGTCGTTCACGCCGTCTCCTGTCTGAGACCAGATGGAACAATCTGTATCAGCTGACTAAGATCAAGACTTATGTTTGAAACTTAAAGAAAGCTCATGATTTGGAGGGGTTTCATCAGATGTCAGTCTCATCAGATCTCAACAGCATCAATCTAAAGCTGCACAACTCGGGTATTTATCCAACATGGCGGCTTCACACGACTGCAAATTCTGGGGCAAATCTGACAGGGAAATGGTGATATTGTTGTCTCCCTCAGCCATTTTTGTTCCCCCCTGAGACGTGTGTTTGATGGGAAGCAGCAGAGCGGGACCGGAGACGACAGCTTCTGATAGCAGCGTTTGAGAGAGCAGCCGCAGAGAGACTCCAACATGTCGTGCCTCACTGGCCTCTTCTCATGGATCTTCAAGCCATTCATGGAAAATGCTGCTTATTTTTTTTTTTGCTTCACAACTGTGATAAAAACACGAGAAAAGGATGCATACAACATGTAGGTCTTCAGACAACTGGCTGAATCAGAAGCGGATGGGGCAATAGAACAGTATCCTCCTCACCATGGCGGTGATCTCATCGAATGACTGCAGGTATCCCACGATCTTGGACTTGTGAGCCGGCTCGACGCGAGCGAAGCAGCGCGCCCGCTTCACGGCTTCTCTCTGCGCCTCCTGCGGGAGGTCATCGAACTCGCGGCCCGTGTAGGCCATCCCCGTCACATCCTCGTCCTCCCCGAAGATGCCGATTCGTCTGCAGATGGCCACGGCCGTGCCCTTGTTGTCGCCGGTGATCATGATGACGCGGATCCCCGCCTCGTTGCACAGTTTGATGGAACCGATCACCTCCTTCCTGGGAGGGTCCAGCATGCCCACGCAGCCCACAAAGGTCAGGCCCAACTGGAGGGAGAGCAAAGACCGAGAGGAGGAAGGAAGATTAGACTTCACACACCAGGGTCTGAAAACAGGATCTCGCTTCAATCACATTACAACACAGTAAAATCATTTTCTGTTCATGTTGTCTTGCAAACAAACCGGAAAGGAAAACGTTTCAGCAAAGAAAATTATCAAAGTACAAAGTAAAAGTAAAACAAACAAACTAATTAAATTTTTGGAGATATTTACATTTATTTAATTTTTCATACACTGATAACTAATAAATCAAATGTTGAAATAATGAGTTCAATTGTGATAATAAAGTCCTTTGGTTATTTGGCCTTCATACTTATATTTGGCTTATTTTCCAAACTCCAAACACAAAATGAAAAAAAATTTCACTTTATATGTAATGAAACTAAAATATATTCAGGTTAACGGTACAAAATTGGACATTTCCACTGTATTCCAATTCTTTTAGGAGTTAGACCCTTACATTTTTTAAAAACATCTCTCCTTACCTGCCATTAAAAAAATAACTTAATATTTGATATCTGATTCATTGTTGTTGACAGAAAAACATTTATATTTTCAAAATATTCATTTTTATTTATCAAATGGAACATTTGTAAAAACTATTGATGGATATTCAACTTTAATAGTGTGTGCAGTTATCCGTAGTTCTTTTTCATACGATGATGTAAGAAGAGGCTCATGGGAAACGTCTCAATTCTCAGAGGGAAAAATTAATCTGACTAGCGTCCATCTGGGAACGTCCCACTGGGAAAATTGAAGAAACAGCTCTGACATCACTCGGCATGGCTTTGACTTTGATGAAGACTAAGAAATGTTCTTACCTCATGCACCAATAAGTTACTTTTTTCACTTGTTTTAATTGTCATCAATTATTACCCTCATTGGAGCCCAGAAATTTTCCCTTTGGGATTAATAAAGTATTTTCCACGTCTGGTGTGCTCAAGAAAGTGTGAACCTGAGACTGAATTAAATATTTGGAACAGCATTTTTGTAGTACTTTAAAAGGTCACTATAATGTGTGCTGTGTTAAAGTGGTTAAAAATGTGAGTGAATTCTCAATATACATAAATCTTAAGCAGGAGCTAAAATTGTGTTTGTTCCTTCCAGCTGTTCCGGCTGCAGCATTTCCTCTTTGTTTGTCAAACCCCTCCAGCATCAGGTGTAGGTGTGATATATTAATATCACTGTGCAAGGGAACACTTGGTTTAAAATGTGTCAGGTGAAATAAGATGCACCAATACTGTAGCAGGTTTAAGATCATCTGATGTCTGGTGATTATCAAAAGTGGTGGAAAAAGAGAACCACTATTTGGTGACATTGTCGCCATATACTGAGTCCATGTATCTATGGCTCAGAGCCAGCAAAAACTTGGATTTACCTAAAACTGTGCTGAGACTGCAGATGAGTCACACTGCTGAGCTCTACCACACAAACACTTTATTTGTTACACATCAGCCGTCCTCAAAGCGGAGCTCCTTCACGGGATTTCAAATCGATTCCCTTTTATTTCTACAGCGCCAAACACAGCACAGTCATTTCAAGGCACTTTTACAGAGAAAATCCAACGATTCCACATGAGCGAGCAGAACTGGAAATAAAAATCTCTCTTTTAACAGGAAGAAACCTGCAGAATCAGATTCCATCTTGCCCTTAAACCCGCCTGATGAAAAATCCAATTACATTGGATGTTTTTATTTCAATGTGAACTTTGAGCTTCATCTAGATTATTTTGAGCTGCATTGTACAAATACAACATGCTGCACAAACTCATGTGGAGCTGGAAAATTAAATTGAGCTTAGCTTAAAGATATTCAGCAGCTGGTTGGAGATAGTCCAAAAGTTAAAAAAAAAAAACATCCAAACTGCAATAAGTTCTTGATTAGGGATCTTGGAAGAGAGATTCTGTTCATAATAACAGACTAGTATTTTGTCCTTGCCTCCAGTCTTCATCCCGACTGCAGCAACCTTCAAATCTTAACACCAAACCCCGAAATGCAACTTTTAATGATGAAAGAGTGGATTCGCATTTTGATGAAAAAAGACTGAAATACCTCATAGTGAGCGAACTTGCTGGAGTTCTCCAAGTCCATGTCCTCTTTGCGAGGTGGGCTGTCATGTGTGGCGAGTGCCAAACAGCGCAGGGTGTCCCTGCCCGTCCCCCAGTCCCTGATCTTCGACAGCAGCTGGTCACGCAGAGCCGGCGTCAGCCCCACCTTCCCCGTTCCGACCCGCAGGTACTGGCACCGCTCGATCACACTCTCTGGAGCTCCCTGAGGACACAGATGTAAACTCTTCAAGTAACATAAATGAAAGTATGTTTTTGCTGTTCCCCCCCCAGATTGTATTATTTGCCTTGATGAACATCTTGCTCTGAGATCCCGGTTTCACTGGGGTGCAGTACACGGACATGGATTTGCGGTCACGAGAGAACTCAAGAGTGAACTCCTTCTTAATCAGCTGCCGGATCACCTGGGGGAGGAAGAGGAAGAGGAGTCAAAATGACAAATACAAAGAAGAAAGAGGCGGAGAGGCTGGGCGAAGCGGCCATATTCATGAGGCATCTGTCAGGTGAGCAGCTGGTTGGATGAAGCTCAATAACCAACAATCAAACCTCACATCTGGGAGCTGCCAGGGTTTATCATACTGCTTATTGAAGCAATAGGAGATCAAAATACAGTACCACTACAATGGCACAGGCGGGAGTTCAAAAACATCCCCATTCCTCAAAGACAGTATTCCCAGACATTGTAAAGCCATGCTCCACCACTAGGTGTCCCTGTAGTTCAGTCTGAAGGAGAGGCTGAGAAGTTTCACTCATATTAACCCTGAAATCTCTTGTAGTGACAAACTTTACAGCAAAGAGAGCAAAGGAAGTTTGTTCTGGCATGCAGGGGAAATTATTCAGCTTTATAACTCAATAGTCTGGAAAAATTAAGTACATGTCAGATAAAAATGTCTAATGATGGATGTTCATTCATAGTCCTCATTTATCTGAGATTTGAAATGACAACAAAATGATCAATTATCCAGGACAAACGATCTTGCCGGATATCCAGCACATCAGACATTATCATTAGGTCTGTGTACACTGAAAGATCACAGCTCTGCAGACACGAGCATCCCAGTGGAGGCTACAGTGACCCTGGCGGCAGGGACGACGAGGGGCTGCCGATGATCAGAGGTTTTCCACTGGATTCTGCAACAGCTGCCCCCTCGTGAACCACATCCCAGAAATATAATGTGCATGTGAACGTGCTGCACTTCCAGGAGGTTTTGATTGCACTGTGGTCTCTGCAGGGAGACAAAATAACTGATGAGTGGAAGACAGGCTGAGAACCAGCTTCACTCTTTTATAGACACTGAGAAAGGAAGTGAGGTAAGACTTTCTGATTATCTGATTGACCCAATGCAAAATTTGAGCATTATTGTTATTTCTACAACAGGAGAGTAAAACACTTTTTATTCCAGGTGCCACAAACAGTTCAGCTTCATCTTGAGTGGACCAAAGTGGTATAATAACAACTTTTGAATTTAAACTTCAAAGTTTTTCTTTGTTGTGTTGCAGAATTTATGTGCTAAAAATATCTATATTGTCATTAAACCAATTACGACTGAAAATGACTACAATATCAATATAAAGCCAATATCAATGAACCCCTCTGGTGCAAAATACAGTGAAATGTCCCAAAAATTTCTACAAAAGTTGTTGCTTAATGCAAGTTTTTTCAAACTGACTTTGTCTGCTACTTTTAAGAAATTTGTTCAAGTCCGTTTTACTTGAATTGTTACAATCTTCTTGATGGTTTGGAGCTTCTTGCTGACTGATTTTGACACCCCTGATCTACACTCATGACATATGAACTACAAAGTATCAAGAGTTACTACATTTGTGATGTGAGCAGGAAAAAAAAAAACATACAAATATTCTGAGATTTATATGCCAAGATAAAAAAAACTAAGTTCAAAAAAATTCTCAAACCGTTTCAGTTTATACTAAATCTAACTAAAAGGTGGAAGTTTCACTATTTGCAATAAATTCAAGTTAACATAAATTTTCCATTGTATTCCTTTTCATTGACATGCACAGGTTATGATCAGATATTTTAACCAGTAAACGTTCAATATAAAACTGATGCAACATGCAAGCTCAATGTCTTTAAAGCCTTTAAGTTATTCTAAATTTTGTGACATTTTTAACTCCTCAGTAAACAACCATGTGTTCGCACCCTGAAGTCAAACATCACGATCAGCGACATTGAGCTTTAAGAAAGAATGGGACATTAAACCTGTTGACTCAGCATTATTAACTCTGGATTAAACTATAGAATACGTAAATGTGACATGGTACGAATGCAAGAAAACAGGTGCACGCTGGGTTAATACTAGACCGTGTACAGTATGTAGACAACATTAGGAATTAAGATGTTTAATATACAGATTAGGCTTAAACACATATCAATGTGTGTGTGTTGACAACTTTCAAATTCATACCACTGAAATTGTCTCTCTTACTAGCACTTTTTTTTTGCTATGTATCCGGTTTGGATGTGAACTTGTCAGCCAACAGTGTGGAAGAAGTTGCAGTAATTTGTGTGAAATCGGCATTAATATGCTAATTCATGCAGAAATGTGCTCCAAAATCTAATTAGATCATCTTCTCCATATGGAGCGCAGGGTGCTCTAAGTAGCCTGTGAAGTCTGCAATGAGCTGGCGCGCTCACAACAAACCATCCACGGTGCGGAACAGTGAAGTTCACAATGCAGCTGGAGTGAGACGCCGAGGGGCGGACGGTGGAGCAAACTAACCTCGGTCCCACTGCACTCTGAGATTAATGAGCTGCTACAAGTCACTTCAGTCTCTTTAAGTCATAATAAATACATAAATAATATTTTCTATTTGTAATGTACTTTTCATTAGAAAAAAAAAAATCTCAATGATTACAACACAAACATCCAAGATTACAAATTCTATTGTGGAAGTTCTATATCTGATAATATTTAAAACAGCAGGACTGTGGGCCACATGTAGCTGTTTTCTTTCAGATATATATAGAGAGATAGAGAGATAGAGAGAGATAGAGAGAGCTAGATCGTAATAGAGGGAGAGGTAGAGATACAGAACGATAGAAGGAGGGATAGAGTGATAGAGCAATACAGATAGAGATTAAAGATAAATAAGTTAAGATAAGTTATTTTATAAATGTGCCACATCACACAGGAGGAAATGAAATTTCAATGTATTAAAAAAAACAACTAAATATTTCAATCTGAATAATACTATTATGGCTGACATGAAAAGTATAATATCGGCTTTCTGTTGGACAAGCGAGGAAACGGCGGCATGGGAAAAACAGACTCCCGGCATTTTGATATAAAAGTTACCCTCTACAACTTAAATACTTTTAAAACTTTCAGTGCAGGCTGACCTTGGATGGTGGGTCTCCAGTATTCCTAAAGTACAGCCAAAAAAAATAAACGCAGTCCAAGTTACTTGAGCGAGACGACGGTAGCCAGGAGCCGCCGCCGAGCAGGTTAATGAAAGACGAACACACACGATTGGTCAATAACAAGGGGAGGCGGGCTGGGTTTAGACCGTCGTGAGACACGTTAGTTTTACCCTGCTGGTGAGGTTTTGTTGCAATGATAATCCTGCTTTTATAATATGAAATAACTTAGTAATTACTGTGGAAAAACTGCATCACTAAATACATTATAAAGAGCGCAATATTAAACGCATGCATGTCGATTTGAGACCAGCATGCAGAAACTTGACTTGTTGAGTCAATCGCAGCTATTTTTTATATCCTTCCAGTAAATAAATAATTGGCTTTAGTTTGGCCTCCTGGTAGAGAAGATTACCTTGTCATGGCACCGACAGTGATCAGTTGTCCACCCATGCCATAATATGACCTTTTAAGGGTAGCGTGCGTCTTCAAATATCCACGTACCGAGTTGCAGGCACCGGCACGTTCCACTTTGGAGAGTCCCGACAAGTCGGTCTTGAAGACGTTCATCTTCTCCACCAAGGTGGTGAGAGCCGTCTCCGTGGCCTCGCCCACCTTCTCGTACACGCCTTTGGCCTGCACGACAAGAAAAAAGTGATCAGAACTTGAGCCTCACCAGTTGAAGACACAATGGAGCCGTAAAATGTTCAAATCGGCAATAATTTTCACTTGGAATCGCAATGAACTGAATCAACATCCTCCAGTTCACACGCAATTAACATTAGTGACGCATGAATGGCGGGCATCGCAAGATTAATAAATACAGGATTTCTCTGTAGTCTAGAAATCATTTTGTCATGAAACATTGTTGCGCTTTAATTTGCTGAAACTAAATCAAGTGAACAAAATTTAAGGGTCTTTGATCTGCTACAAATGTTTGGAGATACTTTAGAAACTCCGTGAATTGTGCTCACAGTTCGCCACAGCCCATTGAAAGAGAATCAAGTATCTGAGGAATGTTTATAAACCTTCTAATTCAGGTCATTTCCTTGGTTAAATATGAGTGGCTCCCTCTGAGGTTACGGAAGAATGACTCCAGGCCAAACATGCAGTGAGTAAACCTGCGGGTCATTCCCCTCCTCCTCAACATCATCCTCTTCCTCCTCCACCATAAACTTTGAGTCATGCATGCAAAGTGCTTTTAAGCCCGTGCCCTCGCCTGCAGAGATGTGAAGCAGGTGAGCCGAAGCACTAATGGCACTTTACGTGTCATTTGTTTGTGAGAGCAGCCACTGAGGCAATAAAACACTTCGCTCACTTCCAGCTCCTCTCTCCCTCTCACACCTCAGACTCTTTATTTTTAAAAAAATACATATATATACACAGAAACGGGTGGCTACACAAGTCATTACGAGAAGAGAAAGAGAACGTCAGGGAGGATACATGGGAGTGGAGGAGTGCCGTATCCCTGGCCTCGCTCTTCAGCATGGTTACCATGATACCATGGTGATGACAAAGAGGTGAGAAAAACCAATCCGAATCAGAGAAAAAGATTAGACATCGGAGTAAAATTAGCTTGGCTGAAGGAGAGACGGCGGCAAGTACGTATCTAAAAACTGCCTTCACTCAGGCGTGTATCCACAGATTGTAAATGATTTGTGGGAACCTGTGAAGAATCTACTCAACGAGGCTTAAAAAGATGTTTGATTACCTCGTTGTAGTCCAGAGAAGAGTCGTTGCACATTGAGCACACAGTGGCCAATTCCAAAAGTCCATCATAGTCTCCACACTGGATGGGCCTTTCTCCTTTAAGTCTGGGACACACACACACACACACATACTCTCAACAACAAAACACAAGGGAAAAACCCTTCACAGTTGACTGCACCTCAGACAGAGTAACCTCATAAATATTAATGCACAGGGACAATATTCGGTTGTTTAGCATTCCAAAGTTGACTGGAGAAGCTTGTACAGTTGTAAACAGTGTATATGTGTGTGTGTGTGAGTTTCTGACAAGCAGTGCTGATTGCATGACAACCATGGATCCATTCCCAGCAGAGACTGCAACCGTTGCTATCGAAGCTCCCACACAATAACCCACACTCGGCTGTTATGAAATCGACAGGTTCATGCAGAGTCAGAATGCTGTACTCACCAAA
>OMNM01037746.1:0-35021 GCA_900302745.1 Parablennius parvicornis | reverse complement strand
CCGATGGGGGGGATATTCCAGCTCACTCATCATGATGTGTATCAGATGGTGTGAGGTGCACACTCATTTATCTGCATGATTGTAACCTTGCTCATTCATCTGTGTCCGCAGTGTTTGTGGAGAGGAGTGTGCTACATGTGTCGAGCACCAGCAGATGGGTCAGCAGCAAGCCGTTTCACTCACTGCAACAACAGTGGAAGACCGGTAATGAGTTTATGCAAGCCACTGTGTCTCCCCATGCTTCTACTGAACAGCATAGAAAAAGGTAACAGCCTAACAAATCGAGTGTGTCCTTGTATGCATGATGTCAAGAAAGGATTCGGAGTGTTGGGTGACTTGGGTTTTTTTTTTTTTTTTCATAATCTAACAAAATAGTAAACCTCTACCCATATGTTGCCTTTTGTTGCCTATGGAGTTTTATAATAAAGACCTTGGGTTAAAAGTGTTCTCTTACCAGCAGAAGCTTATTTGCATGCAAGCAAAGCATGTTAATTTCACCTTATTAATATGAGTGTAATAAATTTAATTTCATATAATCCCAAGATAGGTGCACCTCAATCATGTAAATCAGTATGCATATATTGACTGGCATGTACATTTAGAAGAATATAATGATGCTAATTGATTTTACCTGAAAACAAGCCACATGCAGGTACTAATTAAGCAATGTGGTGTACGAAAGGATAATGGTGCATTCTTCCAAATCTCAGGGCCAATGCGTGCAACAAGATACTGAATGTGCTCTGATGTGGTTTATATGCTCTTCAATAGTGGTTTCAGGGAAACAGATCAATATAGTTATCTGTGAGGTCAAAACCATCATTAGTCAAAGGTGAAGATGTGGAGTCGACAAGAAACAGAAGGTCAGTAAACAAACCATTTGAGATTAACAATTGCATCCATCCATCTTCCATACGACTTTATCCAACTTGGGGATGTGGGGAAAAAGCCAATCCCCACCAACTATGAGCAAAAAGCAGAATACAGCCTTGATATGTCACAAATCCATCACAGAGACAGCTACACACACTCGCAGGAAATTTAGAGTAACCTCCTTAGATGCTTGATTGTCAAACATATGGCGCAGGAGAAAACTCACATACATGTGAGGGAGAACATTCAAACACCACACAGAAAGGACCGATGTACCACCACAGGGAAATTTCTAACTAAATGCTGGAGTTCTAATATGAAACTTTTTTCAGGTTTTTAGAAAATCAAGACTATCAAAATGTATTTTGCCCCTGTGGACTGAAACAAGTGGAACATTTGAAACAGAAACAGCAAGAGTAGATTGGGGTGTACATGACTCCTGAACGTTTGGCGTCACTGCTGAAATGTATGATATAATGTATGATTTTCGACTGGGAGGAAACCCGCGCAGGGAGAACATGCACCTTACTTCAAGGTGAGGATGCTAACCACTAACATGTACTAATTCTTCACCCAGCTGTCTATATCTGTCAGAAAAGGGCACAAATTCAACCCATAAAATATTCTCTTTTTTTGGAGTAGCAGCTTTGCCTTTTAATATTCTTGCAGCTTTCAAAAGTAAAAATGCTGAAGCTGAACAGAACAGTCAGCAGATTAAGAACTAGGGAAACTAGGGAAAATAGGAAGACGTGATGTACACCAAGTAGCAAATCATCATAGAGACACTTTTAGGCATACGTGATGAAAAACAAGAAATTGCATCAAGACTGAACTGACGCAGTTAAAGCAAAGCCAAACTTTCTAACCGACTTTACGATTAATCTTCTCTTTGGAAACCACAAGCATGAACTAGTAACCTCATAAACTTTACTGCACCTGTTTCCCTGCCATATCTCAAGTCAATACCTTTATATATCTTTCAAAAGAATGAAAATGACGTAACAGAGTGCCACACACTTGACAGGCTCCTCTAGCTCCATCCTGAATTCTTCACGACTCAGACATCTCCCACCGACGCAGTTGTCGCAGTGTTTTTCCTCTCAGGTTTATAAAAGGCTTCTATTCACGTTGCCTCCATCTTTACAATCTGAGGAGGCGTGTTTGACAGTCTCCACGCAGCCCTGGGTGGAAGAAGTCATTCATCCTCCCTTTATCCTTCTCCATGTCTGCATCTGCTTGCTCTTGATGCTCTCTCGTCCTGCCCCTCCTCTTTTGCTTACTTATTCACTTCCATACCTGTTTGTTTTCCCTCAAAGCAACCAAGTTTCATAATACCCACCGCTGGCAATTAGTGGAGATTAAACCTGTGTGTTCCTGTCTAGGTGTGCTTGCACTTGCGTGGGTGTTTCAATGTGTTTGCGTGCTACTCTGTTTGTGTGGAAGAGCACGTCTATATATGAAGGAGCAAAAGAAAGTGATGGTGAGGTCAGTGTTAAAGGAGATAAGGCAGCATTAGATGTTGTAGGAGTGAGATACTCTGCAGACAGTGAATAGCTGGAGGGAGAGAAGTCAGCTGAGGTAACCAAACAACAAAGGGGGGGTGGGTCATTTCCACCCCGAAGGCTCTGAAATTGTATCTTGAAGATGCATAACATAACAGCTCAATACATCCATTATTTTTATACATTGTTGCCAGAACTGTTGCTGTTCTCCGTTTAGTCAACACATCACATCAAGTTTGAAGTATCATCTATCAGCAGGTGTCTGATGAAGAGATATATTGTCTCTCAAGGAAGGAACCTGTTAAGATGTGGAACTCATGGCTCAAGATTAAACTCCATTTGCAAGTAAGTACAAAGAACTGATATTGGCTAGTATGGTTATAGCTAAAATGCTAATATAACAATCTAAATATCCGCCCGGAAGGTACCTCTTAAGTCATTCCCAGGCCAATTGGGATATAGTCTATAAAGGTTGGAATGGTCTGAGCTTCTCATTTCTTGACTGTGTCTGGTAAAACTCTACTCTGAGGCACTTAGAGAGTGGTTTTAGTGGCTTTACTGGCTCATGTCAGTGAGCTTCACTCAGTTCCTGCGAGTGACTGATTGACCAAAGCAGGCTTCTCTGCAAAAGAAATATCTTGTTGTCACTCCTTTGACCTTCAGCTGGAGTTTATGACCATATTGGTAGAGATGGGAGACTGACAGTAAACAGCACTTTGATTTACTTTTCAGAAAACAATTTTACCTCTACTGTAACCACATTACTTGTGCTGTTTCTTCCGGCCTGTTGTTACAGTTTCAAGGATACAGACTGAAATGCACAAAACACTATCAGTGAAAAACAAAAAGGCGTGCGAGCCACTAGGAAAGACTGCACATAAAAAAAAAAAAGAAAGACAACTGTGTAACACTTTCTATTTGGCCAAAAAATTTCAGTGAGACAAAACTGATCAGTGCTAGGAGCTGGACTATGAACACTAGGGGAAGGATACATTTTAGACAAGCGTCACACAAGAGCACAGCGGATCAGGGGAGGTTATTGTATTCGATATCTCACTCGCACTTTTCATGCAATTCCCTTCTTTTGTTTTATATGTGCATTGTTTTCTGTTTCCATTAAAGAAACAACAACTTTGAAAGCATTCTCGACACCCTCCATGTGATGGCTCCAAAACTGCAACATCTACAAAACAAGACATCAACCTGCTGCTTGCACACACAACGCCATCCTGACCTCAGCTGTACCTAGATACCCATCTCATGATGAGTGTGGATTTAACCAAGAGAACAACTGGGTACCTTTTTAGCTTTGGTTCAAACTTGCACTGATTTGCTGCCTACAGAGAGAGAGAACACTAACTTCATGTAAGTTTGGTCTCAGAGGTGCTGAATTGTGTTGATGTCTGGGTTTTTGAAAGGAATGTTTATCCTGTTAAAACAAGAATCTCTTGCAATTATGAGCCAAAGTCCAATTATGAAGGTAGCTTCAGACCAAAAATACACTAAGGTAATAGGAGTCATAAAGTCCACAAAAAAGGTGATGCTGAATTTGCTCACTGATATAGGTAGTGGTTCACTGGCTCTGTAGCTTTGCTTATTATCTTGATACTTTGTGAGCAAAAATCAAAATGAGAGTAGGAGCCTTCTACCAGGAAATTGGGCGTGCTTATGCTTTTATTTGTGGATTTGTATTTGTGGTATTCACTGTTGAGTGGACCTACATCTATTTACAGTTGCATCATGAGGACTTGATTTCCCTCCTGGAATAAAAATGAAGCCCAATGAAAGAATTCTTATATTGTTTGAGGTGAAGATAGTTTAAGAAAAATAAATAAATAAACAACCTGACTGAAGTTGGCATTCGATTTGGGTCAGGGTGAAGTAGTACTTATTGCTGAAGGGTGAGCGGGTTTAAAGAAAATAAGGAAAGTAATAAATTCACATGTTTGTGTATGTTATCTTCTAGCTCTTTCTTTGTGTGGCTCAAAAGTCGGAAGCACTTTATACTTTAGCTAACAAGGATTTACTTATTTGATAGATATTTGACGGATATATGTCAAGTCTGAGTTTACAATTCATATCAGGTTAGGTAAGTTCAGGTTTAGGTAAGTTCCAAGGGAAAGCATTATAGAAAATTACCCCATAAACTATACCTGGAAGACGTGGGGAGGGGTTTCGGGTAATACTTATTTTGTACAGACTTTGTTTACAGTCACAATGTTTGGACTAAAAAAGGCTGGCCACACACTCTGGGTCCTGATCTAATGAATCCTAATATGCATATTTTACATAACCTAACTCCTGGTACTGATTGTTAATCTTTTCACTCTGCACATCTCTGATGTCCACAGGTTGTGGTGGCATTCCTCGGCTGAACCCTGTTGGAGTCCCTGTCATTTCTGGTGCCCTACACTAAACTATTAATTAATAATGTCGTTATGCTCGTGGGTCTTTTCTAGTTTATGTACATAGGTGTTATTCATGCAAGCTGATTTGTTCCATCTTTCCTATGAACGTTTTCACACTTTGTCACTGATGATGATTAGTTGTGCTGACATACAATTTTGAGATGAGACGTTAAAGTGATGTCTCAGGATAAAAGAAAAAGAAAACAAATGATAAGTAAACAAATTTGATGGAAAGGTTTGTTAAAAATGATATAGGTTATGAAATGGAAGTGTGCGTGCATGATTGAGAGGGTCACATCATGAGAAGTCAAGAGGAGGAGTTCACACAGGAAAGCACAATTGCGTGTCCTCTTTCTCTCCCTCGCTCTCTCTCATCTTTATACAGCTTATCAGTTCATGGCGAGCAGAGGGCTTTTTTCCCAGGAGCAGGTCACCGTTCACCGTAAGTAAGGCACATACATTTAATATCCCCTTCTGTATCTCCCTCTGGCTCTGCCCTGCATTTCAGAAATCTGCAGTTTCTTGTCGCTTCTATCACACCTGGGTCATTTGGTCAGCAAACTAAAGTCTTCTGTTGTCACCCACTTGGGTTTTGACTTTATTGTGGTGTTATGAGTATTTTTTAATAATTTACTCAAATTCTCTTGTGACCTACTACTTAATAGATTGTTTGAGTGAGCCTTCCAGCTTGCTACCCTCCCCTATTATTCTTCCATTAGTGGAGCAGAGTTGTATTAAAATGCACTTTGTGACTGCTGCTGGACTAAATCTACTTGGAGTTGCTGGAATTAGATTTTTCAGTTTTATTGAGTAAGGTAATGACTCTGACATTTTCACCAAAAAATGGGGCAACAAAGCTGAGTCATGAATTAGTTCAGATATACATTTGTACTGAAAATATTGCAGTACAGTTTATTAAAATTACTGTCTGCCCATTTTAATGGAATGTTGTTCATCAGCTTTACAGTATTTTTCACCAATACTTTGAATTAAATTTTTTGGATTTCTCTTTTACCACAGAACAGGTCTGACACTTTCATATAAACTCTGGATGACTTCTGATTTTGTCTGGAATCCTGTAATGGAGTGAATCAGATTAAAGTGTATAATTTTTCTGAATGAGGACTTTAGTAATAATGCCTTAATTACATATATTAATAATACCATTGTAAGGAAGAGGTGATCTTCAACACTGGTATTGTCAAATGACTGCATTTGATAACTAGCAAATGTCTTTCTGGTTTACAAACCTGTGAGATGGAGCTGATTGTATCTTTTAACTGCAAATGGAAAACAATCTATAAAAACTCTGAAAGACTGACATATTTGATTAGATGCACCAAGATTGTAAAGCATGTTCATTTAAATTTTTGATACTACAGTAGTGCCCTTCCAATTACACCTGAAAGTATTAATAAAGAGTGCGTCCATGTTGAAAACCAAATGCCTATTTGGACACATAAAATGTGAATGCCATTAGCCATGGTTTCAGAGCAGTCCTCTATCATCGCTTCTGCAGGTGAATAACACACAACTGTCCACGTGTTGCAAAAAAAAAAAAATGTTTCCTCTCTTGTATGTATTCCTTCTGTTGCTGTTTCATGGTCGAGTTATTTTCAGCCAAAGCAGTAATCAGTGGGATCAGACCACACCGGTTAGCTTTTACTCCTTCTGAGCATCAAATTGTCTTCTGCTCCTGTGGCAGTAACCCAGATGTTCATTCACAACAGCTTTCTTCATGTTGATTCTCTCATAACTTCACATTTCTGCATTTTCCTGCCTCAACACATCTGCTTACTATTCATGCTCTGCCTGTTATGTCACATCAGTTGACAGGTGTCACGTTAATGAGATTACTTCAGCTGTCTGTGGTTTTGATGTGGCTGATCAGTGTACGTAGATCTACTCACTGGATGAAGAGGGAAAATGGTGACACTGAAAATGGCTTCAAGCCATTCACAATCTCTGAATGCATTCAGTTTAAGGTCAATGTGTCTAAAGTTAAACGCAATAGCTTCACTCTCGTGTTGAACATATCATGCCTTTGTATTCCCCATCTCTTCTATTGTCTTGCGTGTCTCCCTTCATCTGTCATGTTTTCTTTTTATCCCCCTTTTCACTTTTTTATGACTTCACACCACATTCAGTTGCACAAATAAATTCTGTGTCAAGGAAGCTATAAATAATGTGTGAGTCAAAATGTAGTAAGGCTTGAAGCAGGCTGCTAATTTGTTATTTCCCTTATAATAAACATTTCTTCCTGTCACTTGTAATCATGGCCTAAAAAAGTTAGTCGCCAGTTTTCCTTTGTTGAAAAACACAAGCAAGCTTTTTCATTGACCTTTTTTCCTTTCACATTACACCCACTGGAGAAAGTTGAGTTTGGACAGGGATGTTACTCTTGAGTGAGATGCCGCATGAAAAGGACAGATGGACGAGGGAATGAACAAATGGTTGATCACTTGTGCGTCCATCTGTCCTCCACACACAATACCATGGACACAGATTTTGATAAAGTGGGTGTAATGAAGCATCCCACTGCCATGCTGACCTTTCCAAGTGACATTGATAATATCACAATTATTGGTAAAAGAGTAGAACTATAATAATGTGGTGAAGATGACCCTACCTTTAAAAAAAAAAAAAATAATAATAATAAAGATTTGAAAATGCTACAATGAGTAATGGTACTATTCTTCAAAAGCACAAGAAGAACAAAAAAACCCTTTGAGCAAAATTATGCTACAGACAAAATTATTGTAAATTTAAAACAAATTTTGAGGTTTAGAGTTATAATTCCTAAAATCTTTAAAATTGTTTTATTTCTGTATTAAATCAAAGCTGAGATTCATCATGTTTCTTTTTAGCCATTGGGACCAACTTCCTTAAGTACGATTACAATCATCAATCTATCTCACAACTCTTAAATGATAAAATGCTAAATGATAAAAGCAGCATTATAAGGGTGTTTATTATTCAAAACTTTAACTTTTTGGAACATTTTGGGTTTGTTTACCTACTTGATTTCTTGTAAAGTCTTGACTTTAGTAAGATTAGTGCTGTGTCATCAACTTAAATTGAATCAAAATGAGCTAATAGACATTCCAGATGTGTAACTACCCCATGTACCTCATCTCAAATAGAAAAGAGTTGAAGCGAGAACTCAACAGCATCTTGACATATTCTGCATGTAGTATCTTGAGTTGAATAAAAACAGACATTAACTGGGTTAATGGGTTTGTGGTTTTAGGTGCCTTAAGTGTCTTAAATTCGAGCAACACCAAACAGTAACTACATTTATTTTGTTATGTTCAGTATGCAGAAGTCTGCAAACAAATAACACTTAACAGCCTTTGAAAGGTTACCAGATATAAAATTGATACTCTGTCAATGTACATGGTGTTGGGCTGTTTGTTTCAGGGTCAGAAAACAATCCAAGTAATTGAGAAATAACTTGGATATGAAGCATTTATAATCCTTTTTTTTTTTTTTTTCAGTTTAATGAATCATGACTGGTTCAAAAACACCACTATATCAGACCAGAGTGCATCAATATGAATGTTAATCAGTATTCAGTCATATGAGGGTATAAACACCTGTGGGTTTTTTGGGGGTTTGTTTAGTATCTTGAAACAAGGAATTCATAACGAAGTAAAAATATCCTTATACATGCAGCACACAACAATCAACAGATTAATCTCTGCAATAGCTTTGAGCTGACAAACAAAACGTTAGCTCCCAAAAGAGTCTTTTGTTGTTTCTGCAGGATTTGTGGCCTCAGTAGGTTCTCTGATGAGCCTGAAAAGAAAGGTTGATGGGAGCAGAAAACAATAGATAATTTCTCACTTTCATCAAAAGTTAAATGCACCTCTGAAATGGTGTTTGCTCTCACTATGATAAAACACAGTCGACATTGGGTGAACCTAGCTGATATGATGATATATGTGGTTTGACAGAATGCATTAAAGTAATAGGGCATCTGACGTGAAGAGAAAAGTGCTTCGATGTACATTTCGGGAGATGGCTCCTCGTTTAATCTGAGTGTCTTCAAAGGGTCGTGTTATCTTCACTATGTTGTGAAGATTAACCTGACTCATTCGTGAAGCCATTATTAGCACAGAAAAAGTATGCATTTGACTGAAATGTTCTTGTTTGTGTAGTTAGAGAATAATTATGAAGGCAAATGCTGAACTCTTTGCTCAAATACTCGTATAAAATCAATTTTTCAAAACACATCCCACACACCCATTTGTACAGCCAAGTGGATTTCTTTCCAACAGGAAGTGAGTGGCTTGTTTACCTGTGGGGATGAGTAGTTTGTTTATTTGTGGGACTTTGCTGTGGTCAACAGCCTGCTCTTTAACAAAGACTGCACCTTTCTCTTCCTTTCACAAAACTAGTTTGTTTGTTGTTTATCGCCGGGGGAACAAGCAAGCTGCTTTCCCCTGTCTGCGTGACGCGTCCTCCGGTGCCCGCCGTGGTGACTTGTCTTGTTTGTGTCGTGATGCACTCAACTCGCTGATGTCACTCTGAGTATTTGTCCCTTAAGTCTCCTGAGAGATGGACGGTTTCGTCTGAATCATCAGGACTGTCAGTCACAGAAACAGACCTGGTAAGCTCTGAATTGCAAGTGTTTTTAGGAGCTACAAGAGGCAGCTGGTAAAGGCATGAATAATACATAAGAGGAAATTAATTATGAAAGAGGTTTTTTTTTTTTTAAATCAATTCCCAGCATGTCTCTTTGAATTCCTGATTTTGTCATTGCCACAAAAAAGTTCCTTCCCTGTATTGTGCTGTGAGATTCTCTCTAGACATGCCTGCCATTGTCAACCTTCTCTT
This sequence comes from Parablennius parvicornis, assembly GCA_900302745.1. Classification (NCBI taxonomy): domain Eukaryota; kingdom Metazoa; phylum Chordata; class Actinopteri; order Blenniiformes; family Blenniidae; genus Parablennius; species Parablennius parvicornis. Next base: position 25,399 of record OMNM01037746.1, on the reverse strand, counting down.
CAACGTCGTCTCCACCAACACCACCATCTCCTTCACTGTGGTGCTGCCGATGGTCAGCTTGCTGTCTCTTCTCGTCGGGGTCGGAGGTCACCTCCTCCTGTGGCTGGTACTGGTGAAGAACCCCCGCAGACGCTCCAAGCCCAGCTCTATTCTGCTCCTCAACCTCAGCCTGGCGGACCTCGGTGCCCTACTCACCCTGCCCTGTGTGCTTCTGAGTGCTAGTTTCCAAAACTGGCAGCTGGGAGGCGGGACCTGTGTCCTCCTGGGATTCGTGACTTCAGTCACAGTGGGTGTAGAGATCTTTAGCCTCTCGGCGTTGTCGGTGCTGAGGTATCGTATTGTTGCACCGAGGACAAGACCACCTGCTACTCTGCTGCAAGTGTGAGTGTCGTTTGTTACTCACGCTTACTGCAGTTTTTCTTGTTTGTTATAAAATTTTATAACAATTGAAATTCAACAAGAAAAAAGAACACTTGGCTCTTATTTACATCATTAAAGCGCTGGGTAACTACAAAAATATATATAATTTGACAATTATAATGTAGATGCAAATGGACCATAATTGTTTGTATTTTTTATTGTTTGAAAATGCAAGGCAATCTAAGAAATGAATCTAGTGAAAACATGTACACATGCATATTTATACATCTCATGTTTATGGTTTATGGTTATTTTAGACAGAATTTCAGCAAATTATGTGACATAGAAAACAAGAGTTTAAAAAAATCAGACATTTGAGATATTACAATTCAAGTAAAAACATAGTCTGTTCAGAAATGTCAGATGTCCTGGAGTGTCTTTGTGACTGAAGTTTGCTTGTTTTTGTTTATTCATTGCTTTATTTGTGTACATAGTTTGTCAAGAATGTCAAACTTTCTCTAGAGTTTCGTCTTTCTTTGCAATAATTGTAGCTGCTTGTGCTGCAGAAAGAGCTCCAAAGATGTCCAGTACCCCTTCAAGCTGGCACAGAACCAGAAGATGTGGATTAATGTTGTAGCAATTGCATTATGATTAATTAATGCTGCTTGCATCTCGCACATATAGGATCAGCAAAGTCTGACACACATGGAGGATGGGTGAATATTAACCAACTCCATTAAACATTTTATAGTCATAACTGAATTAGTCTATGCGAACTACAATAATTCTAGTGTTTATTTTGTTTGATGGATACTTGCAGTATCTTTATATTCCCAGAAACTTTCTTTCACTTTACTATTCTGTGTTGTAGCACAGTCAGTTGCTTTGTCGTAAACCTTTAGTTCACACAAATATCAACCTGAGTAACTATTACTTGATGAAACAAAGATATTTGGACACACGACCAAATTCAGAATTACTGAATACCTTCTAACCAGGAATGTGTAATAAATATATGTCCATGTTGGTAAATATTCTACATGCATAATAATTATATTTGCACAATGTTGTGACTAAATACCAGATACCAGTCCATATAAATACTGAATCTACTGGATACTGAGAGGAAAACAAACAGGGCTATATTAACTTGATATATGCAGGTTTATAGAGAGTTTCTGGCTAATATCGCAAAACGTTAAACTCGGCCATTCTTTGAACTGGTTTAATCTGATCAGAAGCACGAAATCTCACACCAGTGTTTTGGTTCTGGAAGTCAAAGTGAAATCTGTGCAATTATGAATGATACTTCTATGTGTCGAATGTTTTGTTTTCTCTCTTTCTTCCGTAGGGTTTGTACTGTGGGAGCAATCTGGCTGGTCTCAGTGATGATGGCGTTGCCAAAGGTCACCTACATCGACTTCGATGGCGGCTGCACGTGGTCGGTCAGTCAAGACGAGTGGCTGTCTTTCCTTGTTCCGGCCTTCTTGGTTTATTATGTGGCGCCTCTCCTCTGCATCGCTATCAACTGTGGCCTGATCGTCGCTCACCTGCACCGCTGCAGAGGCACGTTGGCGGCTGACAGACGCAACAAGAAAGCCACAGCGCTGCTCATCGCTTCAACCATGGTTTTCGCAGTAAGCTGGCTGCCTTACTACGCACTGGAGTTTGTTAACGTCATGTCCCCTCATGTCAGCTCAGCGGCTTCTCCCATTAGCAGACCCAGCTCATCGCCTACTTCCCCTCCATCGTTTTTCTCCATTTCACCTCGTCCAACTGTGGAAACAAAGACTCGGGTGTCGCTGTTTTGGGAAGTGGCATCTCTTACTGCCATTTTGATGGTTTGCCTGGCACCCTGTTGGAACCCACCATTGTACTTTCTGCTATCACGCCCGGCTGTACGCCAGCTCCGAGCTCTTCTGCCCTCTTTCTTTCAAGATCAACTTGGGAAGAAACCTTTGCAGCGCTGGCGTATCGCCCCAGCTTCTCCCGGGAGCCTGCCAATCCCTCAGCCTCCTGCACTCTCACTTACTCACCAATCTCTGACCCACAGGCTGACTCAATAAAGTTGACACAGCTGTGCTCACTCCTAGACCCCCTTGAGATATAGTCCCATTTGCCATCCCAACAATTACCAAAGATATGATTACCATCATGCTATGCACATGGTATCAGGTTTGTTGTATTCCTTTGTGGTCATAACTACATCCTGCTTGCTTTCGTAACACATACAGTGTGAAGCTGAAGACTGATGACAACGTATCATAAACAGAGCGCATTACGTGCCATAAAAACACGGTTTATACTCCCCATCACAATGCCAGAGTCACCAAGCAACTCATTGCTCTGGTAGAGGAGGAACCTGCATATCTGAACTGATTTTAAAGGATTCACCAAGCAGACAAAGCAATTTCTCTTTATTTCAAAGCTCACATAGTCATTTACAAATCTAGGTCACTGAACTTTAGATGATATATTTAGGACTCCCGTGTGGGACCTGAACCTGAAATCTTAACAGCCCTTTTTCCGGGGGTTGAAGGACATCTGCTAATCCTCCTCTTGCTGACATAATCCGCCCGAGCACATATAAGTTGAACTCCCCACAGAGTTTTTAAACAAGCGTTTCCAAACTGCAATAAAAAGAGCGTCTGATAATGGTGGCATATACAGTATATATGTGCACACTATAAAAAGAGCTTTGCTTTGTTCACATGGCCTGTGCAGAACGTTATTATATTGCATCTAGTAGATTACAGCAAGCAATACAACCTTGTAACCCCATTACTAAGCCATCCGACAGAGCAGAAACTCAGGGGACGCGGTGTGCTGTGCCTGCCCCCTCAGAAGCTCAGTCAAAAGCTTGCTAACAACATTGTCTCAATTCACTGTCATCCCAATAACCTCGTGAAAAGAGACCTCTTGACTTATGATAAGCATTAACAAAAGTAGACTTGTTTTGCCCTGAACTTGAACACTGAAGCTCCTATTAAATGGGGATTTGACACAAAGGATTACATCACACGATGACTGCTTCCGAAAATGACTTTGTAACAAGTGGAGCCCATCTGCATCTGGAGTGGTTTTATAATCACAATGTAAAGGGCATGCCATGTACTCACAGTGGCCAGGGGCTTTCTTTGACAAATTGGCTAGGGGCAAGTAATTGGATTTTTTTTGAAGGGGGGGGTTTTCATCAGCCTGTTCATTTTTGTAAAACGTGTAAAGTTGCGGAGTAAATTTATTGTGAAACTAGAAATGCTCAAGCTGCCCTGAATGTTTTATGAGTAATGTTTAACAGTCAGCTGAAATGTTTGAACTCAAACAAATCCATTACTTAACAACATTCTTTCACATGTTTATGAATTTCATTTATATTGTTGCAAAGATTTTGATGAAATAGACTCTTCAAGCTACTCTTTCTTTATTTTTACATACAGGCAGTAACGGACATTATACCATTAGCTCTGTGTTAAAGTAACTACTTCTGTTAGCTTACAAATTAAAGCGTGGTAGTTTTAGACCTCATTTACATGACGAGTGAAAACGCATCATTTTTTTGCATTTGCTGTTTCACAAAAATGTAGTGTAACAGCAAACACCCTGAAACCAATGGAGGTTTCATGTTTGGCCACTAGTGGGTGCTGTTGTTTGTTTTTGGAATGAAACCACACACGTGAATGCAGAAAATACCCTATATATATTAACAACAGCGAGAACATGGATTATCATTACAGTCACTCTCAATTACAAAACTACAGACTCCTGGGAGAATATGGATTGGAAGTCGAGTCATAACACTCTGGAGGCCACCGTCGTCGTTATTGTCGATCTACTTGCCAATGTGAACTATTTACTATTGTTGTGGTGTACATGTACAGTAGAGGCATTTTCAGAAAGTTGCACTTTCCCCCATTTCCACAGAGGGTCAGAGTGTTTTTGAGAAGTTTCACTTCAAAAAATAAATAAATACATTTTATTGACGGAGCCATGCAAGCCATCTTTACCTTAGGCAAAATTAGTCTTTTTTTAAGAAAAACATATCTTGAATTGTTTTGTCCATTTCGTCAAAAGATTTTAATGTTGGATGTTGACGTTGAATGCTGTGGCTAATTTATTAAAACACACTAAAGCTTAAGCAAAAAATATTAGCCAAAACTGGAGTGACCCTGCTCTGTGTGATTGAACCACCACTCAATTGTCAACATCTATACAAAATTAGCTGTCATCTGGTTTAGTGGACTTCTTCCAGCAAGACGTTTATTGTCTATTGGATGGGCAAGCGTGATTCAATTCCAGTCGTTTCATCATTCGACTGTGTGAACGGCTCACGTGATGACTGCCCGTAGAAACATCTGACCTTGGAGGTGTCGTCTTATTGGCAGCCATAAATCCTGCCTCAGTTACCTCTTGACCCTCCCACAGGACACCTTCCAGACGGGTGCACGTTCAAACAACACATCGAAGTGTTTCCATTAGTGGGGAGCAGGCGGTTTATCGTCGATACTGTCTTGGGGGGCTAATGAGAGCACTTATCTGTCATCTGTCGGTGCTGCGATCCTTTCATGCGGTGCAAGAAGCTAGTGAGCTCTGATGTCCTGATGAGACTTAATTAAGTCTGCAGATTAGTGAAAGCCTCAAATATAAGTCATGCTCAGCGGGCCCATTGAGAGGATCCTTCCTATTTCCATTCAGAGTGTTTACTGAAGCACCAGACGTGTCTCGAGGCCCACGATATCAGTGAAAATACCAAGAGCTCAAACAGTGAAGCTAAAAAGATTGAGAAGTTTAATGTCCAAGGGATTTAGGAAATAGTTATTCTAATAAAAAAAGACTTCTCAATTGTCTGGATGGGCAGATTTGGGAGAGGTATTGATTATGTATGTGATGGAAAAACCGCAGACTTCCCACCTAATGGTCTTAAAAGGGTGTGAAGTCATTGAGTGTCACTAAACACTATTTAAATCCCAGAAGGAGAGTGTGTTTAAAGGGAAAGAGCCAAGTCAAGTACTTATTCAGAAATACATCCTCAGCCAGCCCAGTTTAGTCACACAGCTGATTAATGGAGTTAAAGATGTCACTACCTTGAATCATTTAAAAAGAAAAAATACTTTGGTACAGATTACATTTTTTTTTTTGTACTTTTTGAGTTAAATCCTAGCAATGATAATTCACTGGACCTTTTGTTTTTTTTCTTTGCAAAAATTACTTTTGCCACTTCGATAACATAATGCTGAATATTTTTATATTTTGATTAAATTTAAAAAAAAAAAATTATTTTCCATAGAGGAATGTTGGCTAGCTGGCTGGTATATTTAAGTGATGGATATATTAAAGCAATATGTTGTACTTTTTACGACACTACAGTTTGAACATTTAAGACCTCCTAGAGTCATTTGACAGAAATGTCTCATTAAGATCCTCTTAATTAATCTCATGGCCATTGTAGGGTTTTGTTTTTGTGAATATTTGTAAGTTTGTCATTTTTGCCACAAATACAAACTTATTTCTTCATTATAGGCAAATGTAAAATGACTGTGGTACTTTACCACTAAAATGATTGTGAAATCAGTGTTGCAAAATATTTTTTTCATATTTCTACCATTCTTTGAACTGCAATCAGCATTCACCTTCAAAAGAAATGATAAAATCAAATTATGTTTCAAGCATATCACTGATATGTTACATCATGTCATAAAAATGTTTTTTAAAAAGTGAATTTATTGAATAATTTGATTGACTTTATTTTGCAGTCGCTACTTCAGCAAATACTTTCCATTGGAAGGCTGAGACGAGTGACTACCCGACAGTTGGCACAATATCGCTGGTCTATTATTTTGCAAATAGGGACCACCACCCCAGTTTGCCTGTCCAAAGTACTGACTCCAAGGTCCATGTGGTACTGTGAAGGCATGGTAACAAAGATAGGATAGCAAAGTTCGCAATATTCACAATATCACAAGCCTGAAGCGTCTCTGGGCGTTACATCTCATCCACTCCTGGCATTTTAACACCAAGGAGTTTTTTGTCTACCCTGGTGACCTCTGCGAGAGAAATGGATGAGGACGTCCCCCACTTGCTGAGCATAGCTTAACCTATAATACACCTCTGACCCTTCCTCAGCTGGCCAATGGTGCCCCGGATATTTTTTGAGCACGACCAAAAAAACACCTCAACTTGGCCTCCAATGGTTTTTTGTTTTTTTCATTCTGTGACCACCATCGACGTGGCAATACCTGTCTGTTGAGTCAAGTGTTCTCTGCACCAACCAGGCCATAAAAGGATCCACTTTGACTCCATGCCTTCAACTTCTTCTGGTACGAGAGAAACATTGTCACTGAAGTGTGAGTTGAAATCTATCCTGATTTGTGACAGGGTCTCTTGCTAGCCTTTACCAGAAGTGCCTTCACAGTCTTTGCTGTCATGAATATCTGTATGATTTACTGCAATATGGAGTTCTTCCAGATCTGCTGGAAGTGCCCTGCTTGTTTTCTACAAGCTGCTTTTACAACAGATACAGTACATGCAGAAATTGTTGTGCTTACTATTTTGTGGTGTTGGTGAGTTAAACACCACAGATTTAATATAGATTTGTTACCTTTTTTTTCCCTCAGCAATAAAAGCTTGCTTTTATGAGTTTTTATTGCAGAGGGAAAAATAGGTAACAAATCTATCATTACCATAAATATAAGCCATTTGAGAGAATTTGGGTTTAATGTTCTGTGTTTTTTTGGATAATAGATATGTTTAAATTCTGAACCCAAAAACCAAACATAGAATTCATCCAAGTTAAGAATGTGAAATGTTTATTTGATAATTTTTTTTTTTTTTTTTAGTTGAGGCACTGCATGTCAGTATTCATATTTGATTTATATATTCAAGAAATTATATTTTCATCCTAGTACATGCTGAAAGCTTCTATCACTGGCCTTTCGAATCAAAGCTCTGAAATTGGGGAATAAAACACTTCTCCTCTATGCTTGATTCATTTTCTATTAAAGATGGGAGATGTGAGTCAGGTCAGCTTCCAGATGGCACTGGAACCAAACATGAATATATGCATCTTCGGCACAGCGTGTCACCGAGTAATAATGGGGTTTTTGACATGCATCTTGAGATGGCAAAGACCTACTGATAGGGGAATTCAGAGGAATAGCTTTGAATGGAATGCTGAGACAGAAAGGACTTTCAGAAGGCAAGAGAAAGGAACTACGTAATGTTGTGGGAGCATAACCTTGACTTGAAGACATTGAAAAGATAACCTCTGTAACTATAAATATAAATATTTTATATGCTTGTGGCAAAGTCACACAGTTTTCAATAAACATTGTGAACCCCACGTAACCAAAGTACCCACAAGATTTTTGTCAGTGTCCGTTGCAGAACGTTTGAGTGGCAGCAGGGAGAAATGCTCGGTATAGTTTGTCCAAAGGCAGCTTTCAACTCAGGGATTCAAAGCAGATAGGATGTGGTGAGGGAACCATGATTCTAATTCTCCTACCAGCTATGTTCTTGATGTTGTGATAATGAACAAATTGATTTGTCATCGACTTACAACCAAAAGTCCGCTCTATCATGCTTCATGAATATAAGCTAATAGATGGATGAGTCGTATTTAGCAGATAGTTTAGCTGAAAATTGCAATAAAACAATAACTGTAACAGAACCGATCCCCTCATGACCATTATTGCATCATTCACTTCATGGTATGCAACATATAATTTTAATCACCCATAAAGGTAAATGAAAGAAAAGTTTTGGTTTTTTTTTTTTTTTTTTTTATATTTCAAGCATGTCTTTAAGATTTATAGGCTTGAATGAGCTGCGATATTCTGCCTCTGTCTTTATTCCTGTCAGGTCTTCATCTTCATAACTTTCACCTGTTAGACAATTTCTTATTGAATAACACAGACAACATTGTGCAAGGTATATGGTTATTTCCAGCCTTTCCTGTCATGATCCAGCAATGTGAGTTAGCCCCAAAGATTAGAAAAAGCTATAGTTATTTTCATTTGCAGAGATGCACTGTCTGGCCATGCATACTAAAATATTCTGGATGACATACCTGTGGACTGTTATGTTGCTGTGGCCAGGTGTGTATTTTGACTAGGCTATGTCCACATAAAGTAACTTCCTTGCTGACACAAGGCAGCCCTTGTGTCAGCTGTGCAGTGTTGTTAAAATGAGAAAGATTCAGTCACACAGTGGTGCGAAGAAACTAATTTATGAAAGTTTCACTTTTAGTTGGTCTCCACTAACTCCCCTGTGTGTCTCGATTGCCCTCTCAAAGCCTCCAGCTTATCTAAAACATTCCAGCATTTATAACATGCATCCAGGTTACATAGAGTCCAATACTACATAATATCTGACAGCCATGCAATTTGAAATACATACAGCAGCTGTCAGAGTAAGGGGCCGACTTAAAGTTCCTATAGTTTCTGAAGTTAAAGAAAAAGAAAAGAAATGAGGCTATCGGGCTGTTCTCTCCAATGGTTCCATCTTGTCTGCTTGGGAACTTTCTTAATGCATTAAACAGCTCTCATTTCCTCTCTGTCACACATAAACCACTGCTATTGAGTGTTAACACTGTGTCTTCTCCCTCCTGTGGGGTTTTCTCTGAGTCTCTTTACATTAGTGCATCTTGCTTTTGGCCAGTTCCCCCGTCTCTTTCCTTGACTTGATTGGTCAAAAGGATGGTGGTGTCCCTTTGACTACGCTTCTGTCTGAGGCTTCTTCTTGTGGGGAATGTGTGCTCTTCACATGGGATTCACTTGGTTTCATTGTGATGAAAATATGTGAAGTGTACAAACATTACAAGTACTGTGAATTAACACTGGATTATCTATGTAGAATTGGACTGATTGTGATTCGGTGGGCGATTTATGTGTATTTTCTTTGTTTAGTTTTTTTGTGACACAACTGCACTCCTTTGGTGTTAACTTGATAAAGGTACCTGCTGGTGGACTGACCCTCAAAAGTGGTTTTCTGCATACATCCATTGGGATTAGAATGCTGTAAATAGAAAGGACAGAACAAAGAGCAGCAAACAAACAAGCTGACAGCAGACAGAAAGCTAATCCACACCTTTCAGACTTGATGTGGCTAAGAAGAACAAATCATGAACTTCCAGCTGCACAACTAACCACTGTAAACCCAGCTCACGTTCCCTATTAGTGGGTGAACAATCCAACGCTTGGTGAGTTCTGCTTCTCAATGATAGGAAGAGTCAACATCAAAGGATCAAAAACTGTTGCTGTAAACGCTTGGCCGCCACAGGCTAGTTATCCCTGTGGTACTTTTTCTGGCACGTCCTTTTTGAACCCCAAAATGTCTGAATGATCATGACGCCCCGCTTTCATGGTCTGTATTCATACTGACAATCAAGATCAAGTGACAGAATGGAATGATTTTAGATATTCTTTTCATGCAATCTTTAATTTCATGGAGGTTTTTTTTAAGCAGCTGCAACAGTAATTATAAATGCTATTTTATTTAATTATTTATGTATTTTTTTCTTAGTAGTAGTGCCAGCAGCAAAATAAACCCGAATTGGTCTGCACACACAGTTAGCTCCTGAAGCGGGAGACGTCTCTCGGACTCCCTCTGGTGGCCGGCGGTAGATAACTACCCTTCCACTGTCTAATCTGAATGAAATGCAGCAGGAGAGTGCCAAGTGTTTGATGAAGCCACATGAATGAGGGGTGATATGTGCATGTGGCTTGATGTGGGTGCAGGATGGATGAGAAGAACGGAAAATCTCTCCCTCCTCCATGAGCCTCAACCTTCCACCCAATCCTTAGAAAGATCATTCTTCTCTCTGAAGGACGCGCCCCTCAATACACACTTTGCAGACAGAGAGAGAAAGAGAGAGAGGGGAGAGAGTAAGGAAGGGAGGGAGAGAGAGAGAGAGATGCAGGTATTAACTGGAGGTGGGGAGAGGAGTGCCGTAACTACTGGCCGCTGGGACACCGAAAGGACACCGGGGGATGTGTTTTGGTGCCGATGGCTCTCTGTCTTTCTCTCTCTCTATGAAGTCGCCCCTGATTTCAGACGCAGGTGTAGCCTCTGCATCCACCTTCAGCCCACCACTACCAATCCCAGTTCTCCACCTCTCCCTTCAGGCCAGCCGAGCGGGATTTTTTACGCGCCTGAGAGGGGAGACTGACATTATGGTAAATGAAACGTGGCGCGTCTCTTCATCTTTTGTGCGCCGTGCGTTGCCGCCGCTGTGAATGTGAAGCCCGGTCCGCAGACAGCACAGATGACTTGAATTGCACAGCACTTGTTCCATAAAAGAGAAGATTTATTGATCACCATGGCTGACCAGGTAAGGCGACACATATTGTCCACCTTTCTCTCTCTTTCTCCACAACCCACCCACCCAGTGCGCCTCACACAATGGATGAGGATCCAAACTCATACATGCGCGCACCAACTACACTCTCCACGGGATCTAATCATTGTTTTGGAGCTTTTTCGTTCTTTCTTTTTTTTTTTTTTTTAGGTTTTAGAAATTGCATTGTGTACATCCACAAAATAAGAAGCCCTTCTATCCTCTTTATCTATCGGGATGGTTTTTTTTTTTTTTATTTATTAATTTCATCATGTAGGGGCCACAATCATGGCATGGACTTTGAGTGCACTGACCGCTCAGCACTGACTTTTAACTAATTCCATGCTGCCTTATAATATTTCAATCTCTTTAGATTGGAATTTCTGTCCTACTGCATCATTTCTGACCCCCGGTTCAAGGCGCCAGTGTTTTTTTTTTTTTGTTGTTGTTGTTTTTTTTTGTCTTCGTGTCACAGATGGTGATACAGTTTTTAAAGGTGACACTGGCATCTCTTCCTCTGGACCACATCATACTACATAGGTTAGTCCATACCCTAATCTCAATAGTATAATGCGAACCGTGCATTAAACAGACAAAAGTAAACTGATTGTAGTCTAACCAGGCTGTAAGATGCAGTAGTGTGTAATTGGGCTGTAAGACGCAGGAGTGAGGAGGAAAAAAACCAAACAAAACAAAAGAAAAACATCGCCTGTAGTATTAATTTTGTACTGTGCACAGTTGTTTGCCCCAGTTTCTCGACAGCCTGGCGAGAGAAAGAGATTAACCCTTGACACACCGGCTCATCCTGTGGTCACGGTTTCCTGTCTGTGCATGGAGCTCTCCCGGGTGCTTCAGATGATAAAGGCATGCTTAATTGATTAACTAGTTCAGTTAATCTAATTGATTTGTCTGTGTGTGTACGCGCGCGCCTAAGCATACCTGAAATGCTTTTGAACTCATACAGAGCACAAAAAGTATATCCCTGTAAGGGAATACTTGCATTGTTTTGCAATGAAGACACTTCAAGGTTAGGGTTAAGGCTGGGTATTCAGTAATTATGGATGAGTTTAGAGGGGTAAGGTTCGGTAAGCAGTAATTATGGATGAGTTTAGAGTAAGCCTGCAGGGAATCCATGTGATTCAATGCAATGTCCCTTGAAGACATGAATGCAGCTATACAGTTCCAGCCACACCTCTGATGCCTTCTATAAACATTGCAAATATGCAACATCCAACATGTATACCACTTTGACAGCATTGTGGGGTGCTGGAGCTGATGTAACATGGTACACTTTGGACAGGTGGCCAGTTCATCACAGAGAGTCGATAACCAAACACTGTCACATTCAAAACCTTAGGGCAATTAGTGGTCACCAATTAACCCCGCTGTGCTTGCTTTTGGACTGTGGGAAGAAATCAGTCCACAGAATAGAAAAAAAAAGAACCTTGCATGCACAGGAACAACATGCAAACTCCTTACAGAAAGGCCTGGCCCAGACCTGAGCCCATGATCCCCTTGCTTTAAAGCAAGAGTGCTAAACAAAACACCTCTGCCTTTGAGTTATATAAAAAAAAAAATCTATGCAACATCTGTATGTTTATTGTTGCACCTCTAGACTTTGTTGTGAACCACAGGCCACAAATTAATAGAAAATTAATAAACACTGTCTCACTTGTTTTCTGGGACTTATTTGCTAAGAGATGCCAACTTTATTTAATGGCAATAAGAAACCGCTTCAATTACATATCAGTCATCCCATCCATCATCCCACAGTGATTGATCAGATTTACAGAGGGCTGTAGTCTGTCCTGCCAAACGTTGGGCAATGAGCAGGGTACACACCAGACATTTACCACACACTCACACCTACACCCAATTTAAAGTCCCCAATAACACTAACATACTTGTCAAATGTCATTGGATTACAGGAGAGTCCTTCCATACATATTTTATTTATCTTTATCTATAATTTGGGATCCCTGGACAAGTTGCCTGAAGTCTATGGATAATTTTAGGGTCTCCTCATGTTCTTTGACTGGGGAAGGAAATTGGAGTACCCACAAAAAACCCATGCAAGAACTGGGAGAACAAATTTATAGACCGAGCCACAGACTAGATCTACCTTCATGGACCTTATCACATCTCGATAACGTTCAAGTGTGTCTAAATTATCAGCCTCTCATCTAATTTACCAATTAGAGGACATGGATGAAGTAAATTCAGTGCCAGTAAAAGAAGTCCTATCTCAGGTCGGACATAGACCCGGTTGGACTCTCTGTAAAGCTGTTCATGGTGTATTATTGAGGTAACTCGATCACTTCTACTGATGCAGTTTAAATCACTTAATGTACCTCACATTATAGTGAGCTGTGATGTTATCGATTAGAGCTTTTGGGAGTTGTTTGGCAGCAGGCCAACTCATAGTCAATGTACTCAAGGGTCATTGAACCGCTCTGATAATTGTTTCTTAGCCTAAAGGAAAGAGCCCGATGTAAGTCCCTTTTTCCAACAAATTTTCTGCCTCAAATTAAAAGTTCTTTAGGGACTTGTGCTGGTGGCAGGGAAATGCTTACAATGATTTGGCTAAAGCTTCAGTGTTTGCTCTACATGTTACAGCAAGTATAACAGGTAACAATCACACCAAGATCAAAAATATATAATCCCAGACAGCAGCTGATAACATTGTGTTATAGAGCTGTCTGAATGAGAGAACTTGTATGGTTTTTGCAGTACCATAATAACATGGAGTTTTCTGAATTTTGTGATTTACAACAAAAGAATACATTTAAATTTCATTGCCTTGGTGAAAATGTTTTATTAGCAAGAAGACGGCAACAATAACTTTGATTACGCTTAAGAAAGTGTTTCCTGTAATGCAGACAAATGTTTTTATGACATTCTGCTCACAATTGTAGTTTTCTTTCTGTGGAGTATGAAATATGGAATTGAAAAATGTACATGCATGTACAGGCATTGCTTATTTCCTGCTGCATTTTGTTCAAGATCTTTTTAGTAAATTCCTTTTGTCAAAGACATGCTCCCGGTGACCTCATACCCTGCATAATTTATATGTTTCACAGCTGTCACACACGATTCAAGTGTGTCGTGATCACGTGCTGCAGAAGTCTTATACTAGCTCTCCAATTTGAATGAGGTGTTGTGGAGGGGGGTTCATCGGGACTACAGTTAGAAAACAATAGATTCAATCGATGTTTACACAAGTATTTATCATCGGTGAGATATAAAACTGTATATAGAGACAAGAAGGACCGAGACCTCTGCTATAATGCACAATATTCCAAACCACATTGTACTTTACATTGACATAATATAACACGATAGTAGTTACGAGCTACTGTTTTACAATGCCTTTTACATTCTATACTTCAAACTGTGTGAAACTCAAATTTGATCTTAAAAAATATCTGTGGTATGATTTTTTTTGTTTAACATTTTTTTAACTTATCAGATTATAGCTTGTGATGCCTTGTCATCTGTTGACTTTGCTTTTCAGTTGAATGCAGTTTGTGATACTTTGTCATATGGTGCCGCTGAGTTAACTTACATTTTATTCTTGCGTGTTTCTGTTATAGTGTCAGTCACTTATAATTAAGTGCCAATACTGTAGTTGCCACAGGCAGACACAGAGCCACGGATGCCCAGCAGTGCTGCTGGAGAGCTAGATTAATTGCTGTATTAATATTGATGAGGGTCATCTACGGCTGACCTGCTACGGCTGCAACACACACACGCCTGCACATGGCTCTCTCAGGCAAGCCACTGTTGTGGAGAAAATGACTGGCAACCCTTCCTCACAGATCCCCCCCTTTTTAAATAACAAGGGATTGGGACTTTATGTTTCTGACCTAATTTCCCGTGAATTCATGCTTCAGTCACTGAGGACACTACAGTATAGAGTCACCTGACCACACTTGATGTCCTCATTACGCACAGCTGCAGCCTCTCCCCCTCTGTTGCTTCCTCGTGCGTCTTTATCCATACCTCATCCTCGTTTTGTTTTGGCCCTCACCCCAGCCATTCTTCTTCTCCTTCTTTACAAACCTGCTGTTCTTTAGCATCCTTTTATCTTTTTGTCATTTCTCAGCGGCTCCCCGTTGCCCTTACTCATTTCACCCCCGCTCCACTGTCACCTTTAAGTTCTCCCCCTTGACACCCTCGGCGTTTTCGTCATTGGCTTTTCTCTGACACTGCCACTTATGGGTTTCACCTCCATTGTTGAGACCTCCCTCTTCCTCACACACGTAGTGGAAACACCCATCCCCCCACTCTTCAATGATAACATTGACTAGAATAGACAGTGTCACAGGTAGAGCTGCAGCACTGTTTGGAACTTTTCAACCATTTTGAAGCCAGGAATGAACACCAGCCAACAATACCATCTGGTCCCAAGCCCCAAGAGTATATTTCACATTTGTCATTTATTTATTTACTTATTTATTTATTTACTTACTTACAACTTCTCTCTCAATTTTATTCTAGTACATGTTCCTCACTACGGCGCCCCCCCTACGGCGAGGGAGCACTCCCCTTCCTGTCAAACACCAGCTGCGAAGGGAAGAGGCCGTGTCCGACGACTGTGATTGGATCCCAGGCTTGGAAGCGCCGACCACGTTGCCTATCAGTGACACAGCGGTGCCTCGAGATGACTCCTTCAGCCAATCTGCCGGTGCCCCATCGGCCACTACCCAGTCGACGTACCATAGCCACAGCGGGGCACTTAAGATAGTGTTACTGGGGCAGAACGGCGTGGGCAAGTCATCGTTGGCCTTATCTCTGGCTGGGCAGTCAGACAGATCTCTCTCTATAGACTCTGAGACACAAGGATTTGGTAATAGCCTCAATGAAGATCTGATGTGTTCTTGTGTGTCTGTGTTAGGAATCGACAAACTTGGAATCCAGGAGACCGTTTCAATGTTAACTTTAAAAAAAGATAATTTCAAAAAACGATTGTGAAGATGAACTCCTCTGTCAGGCGAGAGACCATAGCTGGCAACTTCCGACAATACTACAATATATTGATGACATCCACATATTACATGGCTAAAGAATTGTGCATATTCAGATAGGTGTACTCTCAGTCTGTGTAGTACAATAGAATATATTATATTATATAAAAATTGCAATTAGTGGTGATTTTTAAGAATTACTGTAAAGTTACAAAAATAATTGTTTCAATATCTTTTAATAACAAAATCTGGTTGAAAATTCTACAGGACATCCCTATAAAGGGTTAAATTATTTGGGGATCTGTCTTTTCACTTGTTTAGAATCTCCAGCGAACAACCAATGTATAGTTTACTCAATAGTTTGATAAGATTTTTGTGATGATTTGCTACCTTGTCAAACCTCACCAATAGCTGGTTAGACCATACAAAAATTATCCTTATTCTGTTTTAAGACAGAGTGATTTCTACATACCCCCATTTCCCTCCCTTTATGTTAAGTTAACCAGCTGCCAAAAAAAAAAAAAAAAAGAGAAAAAAATCATGTGTGGTGTGAATCTCCTGTGACCTGAAATGTATATTTTGATTAGAAGCTTTCTTGCCCGTGGCTAGATTTCCCCTCTGGGTATATTTTACATTAAACCTGCTAACAGTCTTGATTTCTTTTCCTGTCCCCTGTGGCCTATGTCAGTCAGGGGGTCTGTCACTCATGCAGCACACTGTAACATGGGGGATAATCAGCTCTAGTCCACAACCCTTCAACCGCCCAATCGATAAGTCAGCGTCACTTAGAGGCGACCCCTCTCTTTCTTGCATAACGCTGACTTGCTCCTGACTCACACCATACAGTATTCATTAGTGCCTGTGTTGCACACTTGGAACCATGCATGATAAATAGGTGAAGAAAGCACTTTCCATGTTTCCCCGAAGCCGCTACTATTATGCATCATAATTTAAATAGTGTGCAATTCAATTAGCGAGCCGTCAAAAGTGCAAAAAAAAAAAACCACACCAAAAAAAAAAATTCAATAAATAACAGTAGAGGCAGCCCACTATCAAACACCTGTTTAATTAGTGTTTTGAACAGATGCTCCAGCATAGTATCTGAGAACAGAATAACACCTTGACAACTTCAAAATGATGAAAACGGTTCCATTCTATTCTACATTGTTTATACAGTGTTTCCAAAAATAAATGCAAAAATGTATATTTGAAAATATCAAAACGTATACACCAGCATGCATACAATATCACATTTCTTATTCCTTAATTTGGAGCATGAAAATATCTAAATAAGTATATATTTCTGAATACAACATTCTCTACTGAAACGGAACTGTAATGCAGAAGCTCAAAGACATTTTTTTTTCTTTTTTTTCGAGTGACTCAGATTAACTTGTCAACATTTCAGACAATAGCTGAACTTACAGACAGTAACTAACCTTTGCAAATACTTTGGTCCACTGCATGCTATGACTTTCTGTAATATGTTACACCTTGTGTATTTACTGAGAGTGTCGCACTGTGTGTGTTGGTTGGATCATTGCATCTATAGAGGTGTGTGACATGGCTATTTGTTTACAGGCGAGGGCTATGAGTGCAGAGTGACGGTGGACGATGAAGACAGCAAAGTCATCATTTTCGACAACTGGAAACAGGTGTGTTTGAGACTTTCACACTTCAGCTAGTTTCTCACATTAATCTTGCACAGATTAGCTCGACTTTCTGTATTTCCTGAACCGGGTGATTTTTTTCTCCATATACTTCTTTCAGTTCCTCCAGTTCTGATTGCCTTTGCCTCTGTTTAGGGACTAGGAAGGGCCATTTGTTCAATTTCTCTGATGGGCAAATTATTTGTGTGCACTCAAGTATAAAGACTTGATGGTTTTGTGTGTATAGATTTGAGTAGTTGTGTGTGTGCGTGCGTGCGTGTGTATCCTACGCTGTACTTGGAATCTTGTAGGAGCAGCTGTGCTCACTGTACTTGAGGTCTTTGAAGTTCTTTACTTCAGAAAAAAAAAGTGGAAATCACTCCCTTGTTAACCTTTTCAATTCAAATCTGCAGCGAATAAGACATTTCTGGCCAGGGTGAAAATTGCTGCTGCTGCTACGCTTCATCAGTCTCTGGAACTGAAAAGGGTGAGAGAGTTAATACGACCCTGTGGCGATGGTTTTTGTGTTGCAGGAGAAAGTTGAGCGGCAGCAGGCAGCAGAGGGGAGCGAGAACAGCTTGTCAGAAAGCCCCCTGTGACACTGATGACATTATGCAAAATCAAAAAGCATGCAAGATATTAATGCCAATTAGTAATGATGTGACGGAACAACTCTAATTAGTGCATGTAGGGTGGATTGTCCAATTCTCAATGTCCAGCGGTCCTTTAGGGGCTTTCTCCTTAAGGTTAAATCCTTCACATCCAGCTACACTCAACTCAAAATAACTAGAGTCATTTCTTCCCCTTATCAAGCACAATTGTGTTGACTCTCCACCCTGCAGCTGTCACCATCTACAAAAATGCCCTGCGTCCATTCATTTCTTGACATTTTGTTGTTGTTGTGCTGACTTGCTTCATTCCCGTGGTTAAATCTCGCATAGAGTTAATTACATTTGTTATTCTGTGCGTGTGAATACAAGGCAGGGCATTAAGGCTGAAGCAACAGACGCAGGCCAGCGGGAAGCTTGGACCAACTCCAGGGCCATCGGCGATGGGCGGGAGAGAGGCTGAGAGGATTGGACAGTGTCCCATTCAGCAATCCGGGCTCATGTTTTGTTATTGTCAGTTGTGATGCTCATAGATATGATACCGTTTATGAACTGAAAATGAGAGGAAAACACATAATCAGGTGTGTAGACATATGTTGTACAGCTGCTTAACTCCTGCCCTGGCCTTGAACTGGCACAGTAATAATTGTACAGTACTGGCAGTCCCAAGAGGCAAGGCTTCTGGCCTTGTAGCAAGCTGCGAGCATTCTCCACGGGGCAACCTAACCTACACCCACGTTACCATAGTAACGTGCACTCACACATACAGGGCTGAATTAATCACTTACTCGCGCATAAATGGATGCTCGAACTATCAGCATCCAACAATGTTGGCTGTGAGGCTTCATACACTCACTGGCCATCTTCATCCGCGCCTCCTCATCCCACTGAAATACAAACTGCCAGAAAAGATGAAAAACTGTTAATTCACACTCAGCGATTGTTCCTTAACTGCTTCTTGGTTTGACTCACAGCTGATTGACACATTAAGGTCCTGCTGGAGCTCTCGATTTGTCCAACTGGAAAGGATGGGAACATTGAAATGCAGAAACCTGCAAATATGCATACAAGTTGCTGTCGTGTGTGTATGCACATGCTGCACTGACATGGTCAGAATGTGTAAAATACACAAACAACACACACATGCACCGAGGGCTGTGATTCTACTCAGCCAGACGCTGGGACGTTGAGAGTGTTGTTGACGTCAGGGGGGCAGGATGGTTTAAATAAGTCATCCCTGTGCCTAAAATAGATTCACTGGCAAACTAGGCTTTGACCTAGCTGGCCCACGCTGTGTCCCCTGCCTTCAGACTGACACAGGTTGTGGCTGATGTATGTCTTAAACAGTCAGTTGTGTTGGGAGGCCCACAGTTGGGACCAACTGGGACCAAGCGGGACCACTCACCTATTTTCTCCTGTTTGTGTGTCTTAAGTGTTTGTGCATGTCTGACTTTCGATTTCTGTTAAGCCAGTCTTGGAGTATCCATTATTATTTGATGGCTTGAAATTAAAATATTTATTATAGACAACCAAAATGTGCAGCCTCAGGCTTGGGGAAAATGTAGGCCAGTCATATAAATGTGTTTATCAACTTGAAAACAAATTCTTTATATTAAAGCAAAGCAGGAAAAAAAAACAACTTCAGTATGTGATTAACTGCATGATAATTCTTACTTGACTCTGCTAGATTAGGAAGGAAAAAGTAAAAAGCCAGGCCCTTAAGCGGAAATAGGTTTTGAGCAACGAGTCAAAAAAATGTCCTGGGACTCCCTGGACATTTTTCTCTTTCCTGTTCTGCTGGTGTGTGGTCTTATGAGAGTCGTTCTGCACTACTTACAGTTTCTCATTTCTCCCCCTAATTCACATAAGCTATTATACCAAAGCACTTTTGTTTGTTTTCATCTCCACTGGGAGTCACTACTTGCATAAAAAAACAAAACAAAAAGAAAAACAAAACAGAAAAGCTGTTTGTAGTCTCTACAATAGTGTGTAATGTTTTACACAGAGAACCTAAATTCTCCACCGTCCTTGAACTTGTCACTACGATCACTTTCTATTTTTACTTTAATTCACAAGTTAGACACAAACCTAATTAGAAGTGTGATATTTGTTATCCTTGAAATAGCTGTTAACTGTGCTACTCTTGGAAGTTATTTTAGCGGTTTGTAAAGAAGTCTCTGGAGTTGTGAGCTGAAAAAAAAAACCTTTTCAAGCAGAATAAAAAAAATCCCCTCTTAGTTGTCAGTGCCCTTGATGTGGGAAAGTTTGGTCCTCACCTCAGTTGGTGTGGAGAAAAAAAAAAAAAGATTAAAGACATAAGAAGAACACAGACATGGCACAGAATGGTGAAACCTTTTCAAGACAAATATAAAACCCCAAAAAGACAATTAAGCCCATGTGCTTAACTATGTGAACTATATGATTTTGTTATAAATGGAAAAATGTAATCTTTTCTTCATTAAAATGATCAAATAAGTGCAGTGAACACATGCGCACTGCTCTAGACAATTCTTAAATGTCTTTTTGAGAGATAAAGATTAAAAACTAGATGAAATAAAATAATGCTAAGGTTGAAAAAAAAATGTTTTTATTATCTGTACTTTATTGTGTCCTGAGAGAAAATCCTCTTTCATCCAACCTCTACACGGGGGTCAGGGGTCACCAGACAGCAGCGTCCCTGAAATGGGAAGGGAATCTGGGATTTACTAATGGACTGTTCAGCATGGCGGGGGATCCACATGCATACATGTTGAACGTTGAATCTGGGTCATATGGGGACACTTGGGTCTGCCTCATACCTTTATGTATGTAAAGTAGGTGGTAGACACGCTGTGCAACGTTCAGCAGTCTGTATCGTGTATTACCATGTGCTGTGATGTCGGCTATCGGTGTGATGTGGTCACAGTGATGTGGTCATGAGTGCTCGGCTTACGCGGTGCTTATGTTTTGGTGCACAGATGTGTGTTTGGCTTAGCTAGTGCAGGCCAGATGGCCTCAGTAATATATTTCCTTCGGGAAGTGTTTTCTCTGTGCAGCAGAAAGTAAGTTATAGAAAAAAATAAATAAATAGTCACCCCACTAACTAACCATTCAGTCTGCCCTAAGCTTTGTCATCCTATTATCAGATTTTGACTTAGCAACGAAGCAAGGTCTGTCATCTGTCTCTTCATCTTGTCCTTTTCTACTCTGTCTCTAACCTCCTTTAACCCACCATTTTTCCTGTTCCCCCATTCATCAGTCCAGCATCTTTATTGACGTGCCAGCTCTTTCATATCGCTCTGACAGCCAAATCAGACAGACGGACCGACGCAAAACTACAAGCCAAAGCAGCAGCTGTGTGCCAAGTGCATGTATTTGCTTTTGATAAAGTCAAACGGTTGTGCCTGTATGTATTTATCTTTGCATGTGACTGCAGTCTGTGCATGTTTGTGCAAGCAGGTGTGGAAATGTTCAACCTTTTGTTTCCCGGTAAAGGCCCTAAGCTGCTTTGCTCATGTATCAAGCTGTGTAGAGCAAACGATTTCAGGGGGGCCATAGATTGCAATCCAGTCACTCGTGGTCTTCTTTCCAAGCCAGGCAGTCAGTTCTGTAATGAGAAATGCACTCTCCTTAGAAAGGGGTGATAGCTGTTGTTTGCTTTTTCTCCACAACTGGAAGAGACAATTGTCGGAGTACTCGCAGAGCCACAACAGGTTATGCAAAACAGGTCTTATAAGTGATTCATTGTTCTCACTGCTAATTTTTGCTGATGGGTTGCAAGGCTCTCGCAGTGGTGAGAATGTTTTGTAAAGTGCATGCAAATGTATATGTGTCAATGGCTATGTATAATAAGTCTTGTTCCACAAGCTTCCCAACCTGTTAAAACAAATTCCATCCATCTCCATTACCACTTCATCCTTACATTATCGCGGTAGGCAATCCCAGCTAGCGATGTGGGGAGGCAGATTGTCAGTCCGTTACAGGACAAACACAGCGGTGCAGGCAACTACACACATTCATACCTATGGGCAATTTAGGGTCACATGCCGCACATGCATGTATATTTTTGCAGTGCAGGATGCAAACCAGAGTCCCCTGAGAAAACCCACGCATGCGAGGCGAAAACATACAAACCTCGCACAGAAAAGCCTGAGTTTGAACCCATGATCTTCTCATTATGGAACGAGAGCACTAACCACTGCATCAACATGAAACAAAGCAACATTTAAATTATTACAATTTTAGTGACATACTTTTGTAAAATGTTTTTACTTCGCAGAGAATTATAACGATCATTTGTATACTTTGCAAGATGTTTGATTGTCCTCTTGCATGTACGAGTATAGAATCCCCCCACATTTCAATGAAATAATATAAATCTGTGCTTGGAGTAGGTATCGCCTAATACTCCAGTTCTGCTTTTTGAGCCATTGCATTGTGGATTTGTGCTTATGATCATATTTATGTTTAAAGGTCCTCTTTCAGTTCAACTTTTGAACAGGTTCACATTGACTTATCTAGTTTTTGTATGAACATACTTCATCTATGGTTGTTCCCAATTGTAGCTAACAGCCTTGCATGGCAAATGTTGCCATTGGTTGAATAAATGTGTGTGTTAATGTGTGAATGTGACTTGTCATACAGCGAAAAAAACAAACAAATCTAGCGACGTAAGTGAAGAGCTTTATTTCCTGTTTCTGTGGCCAAACAACTTTATCTATATTTTATCTGTGCAAAGTACATTATGTCAGAAGGTCTTTTCCTTTATATGCAGTTGAAAACTGCCTATTTTCAGTCTTTTTCAGTCTTTCAGTCTTTTTTTGACCAGTAAGGCTATTTTTCTGGTACATCTCCTCACAGGTCAAATGTGTGCAATTCTTTTCCTACTGAGAGCACATGGACTTTGACACATATAGTTACATGCAGGGCTTTCATTATATTGGATGAGTCTCAGACTTCTTTTTCCATTCAGTTGCTCTGGACAAAAATTGGCATTTATTCGCGACTTTACACCACATCCAGGGATTTTTCCTCAAAATAGAGTGATTCATTCCAAATCATTCAGAGATCTTTTATAAAATTTATTGCCACATTCTTTTACACCCACAAGATTTATTCTGAAGGTTGAAGGGAGCTTTCCTGGTTTTGTATGACGATACAGTACACACCAATAGCAAAAGAGCAGCAGATGAGAACACATGAGAGGTGTAAATGAGGCTGGTTCCATCTGTCACTTCCAACAAGGGTCTAATCATTTGCACCCATCCTGGAACACCTGCCAAAAAAATTATGGATTTTTAAAGTGTGATAAATGTGTAAGTGTTTGCCGGTCTTTATTTGAACTGTGAAATGACAGCTCCATGTAAATTTGCTATCTTTATTTTATCAATCTTTCCATTCATTTATTCATCTTCTCAACTGCTTTACAAACAGTCATTCTTCTATAGAGAGCACTTTTATCAGGAGAAAATGTTGCAGAGTGTTTCCCATGTTAAAGTCAGAGCGACTCTAAAGCTCCTCCAACAAAGTGTTTCAAAAACGAACAGCAAAATGTTGGAAAGCTGCCTCACTATGGGTTTTCATCTTTACTTTTAGAATAACTGAAAGGCTGGTGCCCAAGAATCTCAGGAAAAAAAAAATCTGCCAGATAAGATGGTATGAAACCATTCAGAAACAATTAAAAGCACCTTAAATCAGTTGTGAACCACACAGAGAGCCAAAGTAGCGACCCTAAAACTGTTGTAATATCCTCCTGTAGGGCCCCCGTCAAATGGAAGCGGGACACTGCAGTAATCAATATGACTGGAATGAGAAATGTGCCTCATCATCTCTGTGTTACCCAGGAATAGAAATGGGTCGACTATCATCTTCAAATGATAAAAACATGTTGTTTTTTTTTAATACTTCTTTAATATGTGTAATAAAACTAAGCTCAGAGTCAAAAGAGGTTCTTGCTTGTTCCGATGGTGTTATTGGCAATCCATATAAGTTTAACATTCAGCCTCAGGACCAACAATTAAATCCTCAGTTTTCAGCTGATTGAGCTGTAAAAAGTTGTCTTCAATCCAGTATATCCAAGATAGATATATATTTTTTTCTTTTAAAAAGAAGGAAAAATGATTTATAGGGCACTGGAGTGAATCCAAGATGACTGAACAAAGGCAGGGTACAACCTGGACAAGTTGCGAATCCATCACGGGTAAAAACCCAGAGAGAAAGGCAGCCATTCATATTCACACCTACAGATGCTGTTTTCCCACCACAACTCCTCTGATAGCTTTGAAATCTTGCTGCTTTTATGTCTGGATTTTTACCTCTTCACAAGCTTGGTTTTCAAATGAAAAGTCAAGGCTGCCAGGCTTTATTGGATATCTTTTCCTTATCTAGAGTACATCTGTGCCAGAAACCGGAAATGTAGAAAAATTGAATCTCATAAAGCCTGGTTTGTGAGCCTTGATTTATATTGTTTAGCACAGACGGGCCTCATTCATTTTTCTGTCAGCTTCTTAGTACAGAAGCTGTGGCATTTATTATAATGGATGAAGGCCTGAAAGAATTCTCTCTCACTTGACTTCATTTACATAGTGAAAAGTGTCCGGCTCTATTCATATCTTACAAATTCTTCATAATTTGATGTTGATGGCTTCAAAAATCCATCACTGAAATATGTTTTATAGAACCAAAGCCATCAGTAAGACGGACGCTCATACCGTCATAAATGTCGTAAATGATGGACAAAAAAAAGGTCCATGGAGGAGATGTGACATAGCCTAAAGCAAAAGACGTCCAACTAAAAAAAAGCCATTTTGTATTCAGAATTTCAATATTGGGATTGGTGTTGTAAATCTAGCTATGAATGCAAATTGGATTTGGGTATTAGAGAAGTATATTTATGAGTAAGCAATAATCTGAGTAAACGTTAATCGCTATGAAATTTGGTTTATGGACCATATATATATATATAATGATTTTCTTACAGCTTTACAAATTTGGCATTAATACTGGAATGAGGTGGCACAGCTCAACACACCTTTGACAAGTAGAGTGAAACAAGAGAACTACTAATTATGTTATCAGTCATCAGCAAAACAGGTTTTGCTGATGATATGAAGATTTAATTAATAATTCCCTGAGTGCTTAGTGGATACTGGGTTTATTTGCAGTAGATTTGAATCCGGTTGCATGTGGCTTGGCTTTGTGTTTTTCCGTTAGTGTGTGTGGATATGCGTATGGGAAGAGTAGGAATTGACAGATGGCCGGCTCTCTGTGAACAGAGAGTGGTGCTTAATCAGGAGAAAAAGAAAAGGAAGGAAAGGGAGAGTTGGCAGTGTCCTGAGTTTTGATAGAGAGGCGTAGTTACTTGGTCCCAGTTTCCCTACTGAAGTGTTCCATCACACTCCTAATCGATATCCGTTCAATGTTTAGACTGCTTTCCCTACAAAGGCGAGAGTCTTCCTCTTGCTGTGCTGTGCGGCCCAAGGATGAACACAAATGTGTTCATCCTTG